>CAUYQV010096126.1:0-11243 GCA_963574575.1 Galagoides demidoff
TTTTATACTAGAAAATCATTCAAAATAATCCATCATAGACCTAAGAAGTAGAATTACATGATTATATCAATTAGTGCAGAAAGGTGTTTGATAATATTCAACACTGATTATGAAAATGCTCAGAAAACTGAGAATATTAGAGAACTTGCTCAACTGAATCAAGAACATCTACTAAACTACAGCTAACAGTATGCTTGATGGTAAAAAACTAAAAGATCTGGCACAGGGCAAAGGTTTCCACTTTCACCACTGTTATTCAACACAGTATTGAAGTTTCAGCCAATGCAATAAGGCAAGGAAAAGGAATAAAAAGCACATGAATGGGAAAGAAAGAAGTAAGACTATCTTTATTTGCAGATAATATGCAAAAATTTACCTACACAGAAACTAACAAGGCATTTTCAAGAAAATGCCTAGTGCCAATAAGTGAGTTCAATAAGGTCACAGAACATAGGAAGATCACACAAAAATCAACTGTACTTCTATAAACTAGCAAGAAACACTTGGAAGTCAAAACAAAAAGTATAATACCATTTACATTGTTCAAAAGAATTGAAATAGGATTCAATTTAACAAAACATGCAAAGGACTTATTTGCTGAAAATACCAAATGTATGTGAAAGAAACCCTTGAAGATCTAAATAAATGAGGAGATACATCATATTTATTAATGGAAAGTCTCAATATCATAAAGATATAAAGATATAAAGATTATATATCTTTATAAAGATATAGATTTCTCCCAGACTGATACACAGTTTAAACTACAAAAATGCCAACATTTTTTTCTAAGTATAGACAAGATTATTCAAAAGTTTATATGGAAAGGCAAAGCAACTAGAATTTTGAAAAAGAAGAATAAAGTGGGATGAATCATTCTACCTAATATTAATACTTGTTGTATAGGCATAGTACTAATGGTTATGTGGTATGGGTGAAAGAATAGATACACAGATGAACTGAACAAAATAGAGAACCCAGAAATAGCTTCTTACAAGTATGGGCAACTAATTTTAGACAGAAGGGCAAAAGCAATTAAATGGAGGAAAGACAATCCTTCCAACAAATGACACTGTAGCAATTAGGTATCCATATATTTAATGTAAAATGTAGAACTATAAAACTATTCGATGGTAATATAGGAAAAAATCTTTAGGACCCAGGGCTTGGTGAGGAGTCGTTAGACATTACATCAAAGCATAGTCCATAAAAGAAAAAGTCAATAAATTAGCTATACCAAAATTAAAAATCTTTGCTCTGTTAAATACCTGTTAAGAGGATAAAAAGACAGCTACTGACTAGGAAAATATATTTTCAAACCATATATCTAACAAAAGATTCCTCTCTATATTATATGAAGAAGACTCACATATCAACAGTAAAAACAATCCAATAAAAGCAGGCAAAAGAAGCCAGGCACGGTGGCTCGTGCCTGTAATCCTAGCACTCTGGGAGGCTGAGGCAGGTGGATTGCCTGAGTTCACGAGTTCAGGACCAGCCTGAGCAAGAGCAAGACCTCATCTCTAAAAAAAATAGCAGGGCATTGTGGCAAGCGCCTGTAATCCCAGCTACAAGGGAGACTGAGGCAAGAGAATCACTTGAGCCCAAGAGTCTGAGTTTGCTCTGAGCTATGATGCCACAAGACTCTACTGAGGGTGACAAAATGAGACTCTGTTTCAAAAAAAATTTAAATAAATAAATAAATGAATAAAATAAAAGTAGGCAAAAGGTAGGAGAGATATTTTATCAAAGAGAATATATGGCAATAAGCACCAATCAGAGAAATGCATTTTAACAACATGATGAGTTATTGTTGATAACACAGATGATAAAAACAGCTAAAATAAAAAGTAATGACCATAGCAAATGCTAGCAAAGATATGGAGAAATTAGATCTCACACTTAGCTCACGGCAGTGTAAAATAATACAATCACTCTGGAAAATAGTTTGGCAGTATCTTAAAAAAAATAAACATTTTTTTGCCATATAATGTAGAAATTGCACTGCCAGAGAAATGAATATTTACACTAGTGTGTTTACACAAAAACTCTATTGATTGTTCAAAATAACTTCATTCATAATAGCTAAGAAATGGAAGCAATGATAATGCCAATCAGCAGGTGAATAGTTAAACAAGCTGTAAATAATAATAATACTATTACCACAATAAATCTACCATCACTAAAAAGGAATAAAATATTAATTCACACAAACAATTTGGATAAGCCTTGAGAATGTTATACGGATTGAAAAAAAGTCAATCTCAAGACATCATGAAAACATGTGTACCCCCTTAATTAATAATATTAAAATAATATTTTGAAATTAATCATCATGTACTGTATAATTTTATGTATGTAATCTTTAAATGACAAACTCACAGAGTTGGAAACAGATGGTGGTTTCCAGGGGTTAGGGGAAGGCTGTGACCATAAAACGTGCGGGGAGATCCTTGCAGTGATGGAATAGCTCTACATCCTGATTGCAATGGCGGTTACAGAAATCTACACCGATGAGAAAATGGCACAGAACTATAACACACACTGTACCAATGTCACTTTCCTGGTTTTGGTATTTTGGTGTATTTATATAAAATGGAACCCTTGGGGAAAATGAGTGAGGGGTACTCAGCACCTCTCAATCTTTGAAACTTCTGTGTAATTACTTCAAAATAAGGAGTTTTAAAATAAGACCTTCTAAACTGATAGGCGAACAAAACCAAACAGAATGAAACAAAACCCAAAGGGGCTGTTTTATGAGTCTTGGTATTATGTGTTTGCAGCATCTTTTCTCCTGACATTTTTCTACCTTGAGAAAGTGACAGGATCTCAAGATTAAATGCTTTGTTTGTGTCTCTAGGTCTCCAAACAGCTTTGAAGTGTTCGGTCTCCAAGGGGGTCCAAAGTTCAGCTGCCTAACAGTGCCACACTTGTCAGCACATAAGGGGTGGGCTGCTGGCCTCTTGAGAACCCTTCTGGTTAGGGAATGTGACCATGACTTCAGGGAATTCCCCATGGAGGAGAAAAGAACAATTTCTAGTTTAACAAAAATGCAAAGATGTGAAGGTGTGACTACAGCTCCATTGAACAATTTCCCGGAGTAGACATAGCCACCACTGTCCCTGCTCTGGGGACAACACTCCACCCCCTATTCTCAGGAATTCTCTTGTAGGTACTCACAGTTCAGACAAGAACCCCACAGTGTCACTTTTCTGGCCCCTGAAAGCCATACTTTGGAGGGTCACACCCATTGGAGTTTTGTGGCCTTGGATGAGTAATCAGCCGGCTGAGCCATGTTGGCTAAAAGGCACATTATCCTCTAAGATTTGAATCAAAAGGAAGACTACATTGAGATTTGTTTAGCCTGGTTCTCTTGATGTCAAAGTTATTCAGTTCGACTTAGTTCACAGGCTGGCAGGCCTCGTGCCGCACGGAGGTGAATAAAGCCCTTGTTGTCCCTGCCTTCGTGGAGTCTAATGGGGAAAACAGACATTAAACAAATAACCACAAAGCAACATGTAGTAGCTGATGGCTTCCAGAGCTCACTGCCAAGAAACTGGTGGCAGAAAAATAAGAGAGGGAAGTTCCAAGGAGGTCAGGAAATGCTCCTTTGAGGTGCCTCTTGAGCCCAGAGCAACGAGGTGAAGGCAGAAGGAGAAAAAAGTGCCTCAGGTGTAGAGTCAGTCTGTGCAAAAGGAGAGGCCAGAAGGAGCTTGAAGCTCCCTCAGCTGGAGATGGGGGCGGGGTAGGGCCCAGGGGGCTGGGGTGAGATGTGTCAGTTTGGGGGAGGGCACCCCCTGCTGTTCCCCATAAGCACCCCGTTAGCAAGCATCTGCTAAGACCCCATGGGCTGATTGCACTTCATAGAGTACAGAATAAGGTTCGGGCCCTGCCCTTACAGAATTTTCAAGCTGCAAATGAAAAGAAAAGTGTACTTCAAGGCGTGTTGTTTGCAGCCTGTGAAAGGGTGAGCTGGCACCGGCAAACTGAAAATATCACCAGAAGGTCTGACCAGCCTCTGCAGATGTTACACATTACTGGGGTCCAAAGGTCTGGCCTTGAATGTCTTATTTTTTTTCCTCCCAATATCCTTGCTTTAAAATAGAAAAAAAAAAAAAACCCTTAAAAACAGTCTTGTTTACTTTATCCAAGATTAAAGAGCTTGAACTGACTTGGACAGTCTAAATGGATTTTTAAGTGCTTTACGGACAAGTATTCGTAATTGCTAAAATGCCAGGCTGGGCTTCTGTGATTCTTGTGCAATGCTTGTATTGTCTGGGTTTGCTTATTTACTCTCCTTGGTAGAGGTCAAAAGCTAAGTCTCAGATTAGAAGATTTTAATTTCTAAAGCTATGGATAGAAACAAGTTCTGTAGAGCCATGTCACACTGTGAGCAGTGGCCTTAAGTTTTTTTTCTTGAGTCGGGTAGTTCAAGGTCTAACAATGTCTCTAATCCAACATTCTACACAGGAGAAACTCGTGAAGAAGTAAGGTTTCCAAGAGGTACTAATCACCATCCATGTGTCTTAGAGAAGTCAGGAAGGGCACAGATAGAATCTCAGGTCTCTCCTTCCACTTCCTTCCCCCAATCCTAGAAGCAGCCTGGGAGGATAGAAAGTGTCCTGAGCGGAGAGACACAGGTTCTAGTGCCAGTCCTGTGACTGAGGGACAATGTGGACTCTGAGTGGAACACTTCACCTCTTTGAGTCTCAGTTTTCCCATTCATAAAGTGAGGACAGTAATATCTGCCCTAATGGCTGGTTATGCCATCTAAACTGGGAGCATGAGAGCTCAGGGAACCCCAAAGTCATCAGACTCCGGAGAGTTCTCAAGAAAGTTTTTCCCCAAGAAAAACAAATCCCCCAAATTTTCCAGAAATCATCCTCACAGTGTCAAAATAAATTATGTTTAGGTAATTTTTCCAGGGACAGGAAAATATATTTTAAATAATTTATAAAGATGTTTTGCAATATTCTTAGGAGGAGGGGACAGGGAAATTTACATAATTAGAGGGGAATTGATCATCTACTTAGCTGATTATTTAGCAAAGGTGTGCACCGTCTTTCTCTCTCTGCTGTGTAATTTTAGCAATTATGTTTCTCGTGATGCAAGATGGCAGGCAGTAAGAGAACCCTGCTCTATTAGCCCACCATGCAGGAAAGGGAGAATGAGCCAATCTGTCTTTTACACACCCATGAGATGGATCTGCAGGACACCAGGATGCTGGGCTGGTGGCTCAGATCTGGGGACCCAGATGACTGGTTCTGTTGGGGGCTAGACTCACCCATCAGATGGGGTAGCTCTTTTATTGTGGCTTCCAGGCAATAGTTCCTGAGCAGTTTTCACTGATAAGTAAGGGACTGTCCATTGTTCTCTGGAGAATAGGACCAAGGTCCATTCTAGAAACCTGCAGGGGAAATACAGGAAGGTAAAAGCCAAACTATGAGGCAAGTGTTGTTTTGTCTAGGTGGTATGTGTATTTAATGGGGCATGGTTCTTACCCTTCCAGGAGACTTGCAGTCTAGCAAGGAGGCAGACAGCAGTTCCAATCCTCAAGTGGGTGTCAAGAGGAAGCAAGATTAGCCAGAGACTCATTACAATAAGGACAATGGGAAGGAGGTTGTGGAGGACCTAGTGTGAGCCAGGCCTGGAGGGTGAGTAGACTTGAAGAGAAGGCAGGAAGAGGGGTAGGTGAAGAGGCCATAAACAAAGGCAGGTGAATTTTCAGCCGTTCCGGGGTGTGAAAACAGATGTGTTTGGGGGCAGCAAATTCAGCGAGAATGAGCTATAGAGTATAGGATGGGAGACCTGAAATGACGATATTGAAGAGCCTCTGTTCCCTGCATAGACATTTGCTGGAATTTTCTTTTTTATTACGAGGATAACTTAAAACAATTAACAAAATGCATATTGATGTAGGTCTCTCCATTTACTTTTTATTTATTTACTCTGCAGCATGGTAAACTATTTTAATCTGTAGTCAGACACAAGAAATCAAGAACATTGTCTTTAATTATGAGTTTAATTTTCATCTCCATTTTCTGCTCTAGGAAAGTGGTCCTTCTTATGTTGGATTTCAGTTCTTTATCCTGTATATTGACCATCTGTCTTATCATCTTCATCTCTTCTTTTAATTCTGTGTTTTGAAAGCACTTTATAAACCTGTCCTCCATATCAGGCATATGCTTTTCTGCTGCAGTGGCACCTGGGACTGCATTGGGACTGGGGAAGAGGGTTCAAGAGAGAAGAGGGCTTGAGAGGGGAGGCATAATGGAATGTCCTGTTAGGAGGCTAATGTGCCCTCACACAAACCCTCCCTTACCCCTGCCCTCCTGGAACACAAAGGGCCTAACAAGCCCTGCCCCATAGGCATACCCCTGGAAGGACCTTAGACCACTAGAATCCTCCAGCAAGCTGTGGGATTCTTCCCAGGCCCCCAAGACCCTATATAAAGAGAAGTCTCCAACTGACATCAGTGTAGACACCATCTTTGGCTCTGCCAAGGCAGGTCTCTGAACCTTTCATTAAACCTAGCTTGAACCATTCCATTCTCTGATTTTATTTCTGGGCACATGCTGCTGAACCCCCTTTCATATCCCAACATTAGAGAACATCTCTGAAACTCACAACACTGATTTTCAAGTTCATCCTCCATATTATTAATCCCACATTCTATAGTATTAGATTTTATCGTATTATTTCATTCTTCATCTCCTGGGAGGCTACTTGAATCTTCTTCTCAGGCCTATAATCTGGCAGTAGGTCAGTAATGACAACTCATAAACCAGCAGTTCCCAACTGTGATTCACATATTATTGACTTATGGAGACTATGATATGTTGATGCTGTCTGTAGGGAGCCAGCCTCTGTATAGCCTGTGAGTGTCTCTAATGTTCAGCAGTGACAAGGGTATGAAGAAAATAAAGATAATAGATATAGAGTAGAATTTATAGAGTGGGATTTAGCTGTCTCCAATCCCAGATTTCTAGGACTAGGGTCTGGATGATATATTTGAAAGCTGACTCTAGGGCTGTAGTTCCCAACCTGTGGGCCATGGACTGCTATGGTTCACTGGTGGCCTGTTAGGAAGTGGGCCACACAGCAGTGGAGGGTGAGTGAGCCTCGTCTGTATTTACAGCCGTTTCCATTGCTGACATCACTGCCTGAGCTCTGCCTCCTGTCAGACCAGCAGGGACATTAGATTCTCACCGGAATGGGAACCCTGCTGTAAATTACACATGCAAGGGATCTAAGTTGTGTGCTCCTCATGAGAATCTAATGCCTGGTGATCTGAGCTGGAGATGAGATGTAATATGCTTGAATGATCCCTAACTCCCCCCACCCACCCAACCTCTGGTCTATGGAAAAATTGTCTTCCATGAAACTGGTCCCTGGTGCCAAAAGGATGAGGGCTGCTGCTGTAGCGCATTGCCAGGAATAAGAACATAATGTATAGTGCACATAAAGTCTCACCACTCTTCGTGTCCCAGCCACCACTGCTGTCTGCAGCATTTCATGTGGTGACCACATTACCCAAGTTACCAGGGCCCAGTTTCTACTATGTCAGTTGTCTCTACTTTTCTGCACAACTGCTCTGAGGAGTCTGCATCTCTCTAAGCAGAATATAAAGAACTGGGGACAACAGTCTGGCATTAGCAGCTGGGTGGTTTGAAGCTCACATCCCAGTTTCCTTAGCACCTGCATTTTCTTGACCAGGATCTCATAATCTGAGAAACACAAATGTTTTTGTTGGCTGAACGTATTGGTGCCTCTTTATACTATTCTTTGTCTATGCAAATCCTTCTTATTTATTGCTGATTTGTTTGGTCACACTTGAACAATTCTGTGTGTGTCAAAGATTTCAAACTCATTCCCAATCTTGGAGCAAGCTAGAGCAAGTCATTCTATTTATGTTCAACACTGACCATCATCGGTCCCCACAAGGTGGTGTGGCAGAAGATTCATGTTGGAAAGATGATGATTTTACCAATAATGATTGCATCCATTTTCCAAAAGTCATTAGGCCTACAAAACTTTAGGCTTACTTTTTATCTATGAAATATATTCTTTCTCTTTTTTCTCTATTGTCTTTTATTCATTCATTTCAGAAAGTAGTTACTGAGCTCTGAATCATGAAAAGAACCATGGAAGAGACTTAGCAGTATCAGTAGAAACTCATGTTTTCAAAGATCTTAAGATCAAATTTGGTCATAAGGTCAAATGGCCCTCATACAATATGACTGGCATCTTTTTTTTTTTTTTTGAAACAGAGCCTCAAGCTGTCGCCCTGGGTAGAGTGCCATAGCATCACAGCTCATAGCAACCTCCAACTCCTGTGCTCAAGCGAGTCTCCTGCCTCCGCCTCCCAAGTAGCTGGGACCACAGGCACCTGCCACAACACCCGGCTATTTTTTGGTTGCAGTCATCATTGTTGTTTGGCAGTCTGAGCTGGATTTGAACCCGCCAGCTCAGGTGTATGTGGCTGGTGCCTTAGCAGCTTGAGCCACAGGCGCCGAGCCTGATTGGCATCTTTATAAAAAGAAAGACACCAGTGAGTTCTCGCTCTTTCTGTGTATACCTAGAGAAAAGGTCATATGAAGACAGAGAGAGAAGGTAGCTGCTGGCAAGTCAGAAAGAGAGGCCTCTCTAGAAACCAGCCCCGAAGCACCTCGATCACGGACTTACAGCTTCAAGGGATGTGAGGAAATAAATGTCTACATTGGTTCTGATAGTACATTTTATTAATGTTGTTTGGGTGGTGGTTAATGGGTGGTTGTTTAAGTCACCCAGTCGGTGATATTTTGTTGTGGCAGTCTAAGCAGAATAATTCACTTTCATTCCTGAAAGTTTATCAACTGGTTTTGAGATCAAAATGAAGAAATACAAAAACAAACAAACCAACAACCTCCCTCCCGCCACACACACAGAAGAAGAAATATTTACTACACAGAACTATGAAGAAAATGAGATGATAAATGGAAAATAGAAAGTGCCAGGAGCATAAATACAAGAAATCTAATGTGCAGATAATAGGACATATGAAAGGATGTGGCAGAAGAGTAATAATTAGGGAAATAAAGGAAGAAAACTTCTCTGAGTTAGTACAGATCTTCAGATTTTAACAACTTATTAAAGAAAAAGTAACTTAATAAAATGTACTATCACAACTAATATAAACAACAAATGAAGCAATCTCTATGTACCTAAATCCATCTACTCTAAGGACAAAGAAAGATTCTTACAAGACCCCTCACAAAAGAGAGTTCAGATGGGAACCAGAACTGTTTCCAGCTTCCAAAGGAACCTTATTGAGAGAAAAGGCTAGTAATAAAATAATAAATAAATAAAAGCTGGACACATATTCAAGAAAGCATGCTATGTTGGGGCAAAAGAAAAACATTTTGAGACATGCAAGGACTCAAAAGTATGTTACCCAGGTATCCTGCCTAAGAATTCATGTGATGATTGACCTGGTGTCCCATCCTCAAACCAAATGAAAGTTGAATCAGATCCAAAGTCCAAAGAGAGAAGAAGAAATAGCAGCAAACAAGAACTCTTCCAGGGCACAGAGTAAAATCTAAATGGATGGAATCCCAGTTAAAGTGCACCATGCATTTGCATGCCTCTCTTCCTGGGACCTCACTGAAATGATTGTAAACCAATTTTAAATAGGAAAAGGTCCACAAGGTCAACGAGACAGGAAGGGAAACAGCAACATAATATGAGAATTCAATAGATTTTGAAAATCAAAAAGTAGGTGGAGCACGGTGGAGCCAAATGACGCCATAGAACCTAGACTCAAAAGCATTAGGGACAGCAAAGGGCAGGCAGCATTCAGGGGCTGGAACTGGGGACAGTTACAGGTATCTGTGCACCACCTAGGCTTTCCTCCATCCCACACCACCAGCCAACCAACCTGGCTAGTTACAGGAAGAGGCCTGGGTAGACTGATTAGCAAAGAGCACAACGGGCCAGACACAGTCAAGGGTGGGAGATAATGTCTGAAACTTAACCTGAAGAGGAATTAAGGGAAAGTTTGCATCCTGAACAGAGGACCATCCTCTGACAGTATTCCTTCTCAGCCCTTCCCAGAAGGCTTGTGGTCAGGCATATATTCCTCAGGCAAGAGACTGAAGCAATAACCTCAGAAAAGGATAAATATCTCAGATTAAAAATTAACATGAAGGTACACAGGGTATCAGTGCATTGCTGCTGCATCTTACTTACCTAACTACGATGTTGGTATTATTGACTCATTCACCCTACCAATAAAGAAGAGAGAAATGAGCATATACTAATGTGAGAAGGTATTATTTGACCCTTGGTCAAGGAGAGAAGACAGTAGAAGGATCTTCTGAAAATGATTTTCATGAAGATTGCTCAAGTTCATTCACTTATCAATTTAGACATGTGGAGGAACCATGTGGCCCAGAGTTAGGGGAGGAGTGCTGGAAGAATGCGGCTCTCATTATTCTTTGTGTTTGGAAGCCCACGATATGAATGTCTTCATTAAGCTGAACCAAGGTTTAGCATCTTTGACACTATAAAAATGCTTATTTCATGTGGGTCGACTCACTAAAAAGATTCAGTATGACAGTGTAGAGGCAAAGGTTGTTCTGGGTTGCTGCAGCTCAGGGTCTCACGCCCTGGCAAAATCTCTAAAAGAAAGTAACTCTGGGTACCTGAGCAGAATTTTACTTTTTTAACATCTCTAAACCACAGCAAAATTTAGAAAGACTTAAAAGGATAAATATCATTGCACTGATATTTTTTTATTAAGAGGGAATCTTTATATTTGGTACTTTAGGTATTTGTAATGCTAGAATTTGGCTAATTATATATGAAAACCTTGTACTCAAATTGAAAATGTCTACTCAATATTTTGTTTTAGATTTTTGTAATTCTAGATAACTTTAGATTAAATGTATTCATAAGTCTAATATTTCTACACATTAAAAATTGTGTGCTCAGCAACACACTGTATCCTATGATAGAATTAATGTACACGATTATGATCTAATAAAAAAAAGAAAAAAAATGTGTGCTTAAGAAAATTTTGTTTGGCGGAGCCAAGATGGCGGACTGCAGCCAGCTTTTTACCGAAGCTCCCGTCCAGAAGGAGGCTGAAAGGACAGAAGTTTAGCTACTTAGCTGATGGTCTGGAGCAGAGCCAAGAGAGAAGAATGAGGAGCACACTTCAACCTTCCTGAGGCGAGCTGCGACCCCAAAAAGACAACCAAAAG
>CAUYQV010096130.1:0-39853 GCA_963574575.1 Galagoides demidoff
GGATGCAAAGATGGTTCAACATACACAGATCAATTGGTGTATTACATCATATCAATATAACCAAAGATAAAATATGCATGATCATTTCAATTGATGCTGAAAAAGTATTCAATAAAATTCAACATCATTTAATAATAACACATGTACTAGCTACAGAAGGAACTTACCTCAATACAATAAAAGTCATATATGACAGACCCACAGCTGGTATCAGACTGAATGGGAAAAAATTGAAAGCCTTTCCTCTAAAATATGAAAGAAGACAAAGATTCTCATTTCACAATTTCTATTCAACATTATAATGGAAGTTCTACCTAGAGCAATCAGACCAGAGAAAGAAAAGGTCATCTAAATTGGAAAGCAAGAAGTCACATTATCCTTGTTTGCAGATGATATGATCTTTTATCTAGAGAAACTTAAAGACTCCACAAAAACTTTAGAACTATAAATAAATTCAACAAAGTGGCAAGATATAAAATCAATGAACAAAAATCAGTAGTTTTTCTATGTCCCAACAATCTGAGAAAGGAACCAAGAAAGTAACCCCATTTATAATAGCTACAAATAAAATAAAATACCAAGGAATAAAGTTAACCAAAGAAGTGAAAGATCTCTATAATGAAAATTTTTAAACATTTGTGAAAGAAATTGATGAGGACAACACAAAAAAATTTTTTTTTCCATGGTCATGGATTGGAGAATCAATATTATTAAAATGCCCATACTACCTAAAGCAATCTACAGATTCAATGCAATCTCCATCAAAATACCAATGACATTCTTCACAGAAATAGAAAAAGTAATTCTGAAATTTATATGGAACCACAAAAGACCCAGAATAGCCAAAACCATACTAAGCAAGAAGAACAAAAGCAGAGGAATCACATTACCTGACTTCAAATTATACTGCAGAACTATAGTAACCAAAACAGCATAATACCGGCAAGACCAATAGCACAGAATAGAGAACCCAGAAATAAATCCACACAGCTGTCGTGAACTTACCTTTGACAAAGGTGTCAAGGACAGTGGGGAAAAGACAGTCCTTTTGATAACTGGTGCTGGGAAGACTGGATATCCAGTAGCTGAAGAATGAAACTATAATGGCTCCTTATCTCTTGCTATATGCAAAGATATAATCAAATATGAATTAAAGACTTAAATCTAAGGCCAGAAAGACTCTGCAGTGACCCAGGAACTCTGTGTGCCAGAGAGTGAGTAGACTGAAAAAAATTCTTCCTATTTGCTCTAGAACAGCCACTGTAGACACAGGCTTTGCTCAAACCCCAGATTGAAGGTAATATTATTTTGATTATTATTTTGTAGTACTGAAGATAGACCTACTACCTTCCTTTTATTGTACATACCTGCTTCAAACCTCTCATCCTCAAGTTCTCAAAAATGTGACACAGTGGTTAAAAAAAAAAAAAAATCAAGCTAAGGCCCTCAGGTCTACCCCAGGAAATTACTACTCAAAACAATGGAGTTTGCAACCAGGAAGTCTCCGAAAGACTACCAGCCACAGCCAGCCCATTATCCACAATGTGTATGAGGGTAATAGAGACTCAGTGAACACAGGGTATTGGAAACACTGATTTTGCCATCTGCTCGCCTGTAAGACTGGTGGGTTATTGACCCAGAAACTGCAGCAGGAAGGTTGTAGTGCCAGGAGAGGAGCTGATCAACCCAAGCATGGTCTTCCTCTGCTCACCAGAGTTAGTTTTTACAAGTTCATAAGTATCCTTCATTCCCATTTTGTTTAAGGAAAACATACCTAGAACAAAAGTCCTGAAGAAGAATTACACTAACAACTCATTTTGTTCTGTAATACTATAGTTAAAATTAAATGAGGAAAGTCGCAGTTATTGTCCTTCTCAGTTTATCAGACTGAGAAACACAGATGGCTGTTACGTACCATCCCTGGGTCGTTAGCATTTCACAATCTCTAACATTTCATTGCCCTTTTTTCTCTCTTTCATGAAATATTTAGGAATTCTATATAAAATGTTTAAAAGAATATGAAAAATACTAGTGTTTAAGAGTAAGAGGGAGAAAAGAACCTCTTAAAATGTCTTGTTAGTTTCCAATTAAAATTTTAAACTCTTGGTTAAATGCTTAAGTCTATCTTGCCTAATTGAATGGAATTTGCCATCTCTCCACTCTTATCTAATATTTCATATGTCCCATTTACATTCTCCCATTTTTATGTGGTTGGTTGTGTCTGGAGAGCCAGGAGAATTAGAACATAGGGTTTTACTATATGTGTTTGGGATTATTGGATTAACCACTCCATATGATATCAAGGCAGAGAACATTGGATTTTCTAAATTGTTTGGTTTTAAAATTGATCAAATTTTCTAGGTATTTTGATAACTCTTGCTTTTTTCTAAGAGACACAGGGTTTGCTCACTATACAGATATGCTCATGGCTATATTGAGTACACACAGTAAGTTACACACTATACAAAAAAGTTACTTTAGGCTGAGCATAATAGCGCATGCCTATAATCCGGGCACTTTGGGAGGTCAAGGAAGGAGGATTACCTGGGGTCGGAAGTTCAAGACCAGCCTGAGCAAAGCAAGACTCCATCTCTACTAAAAATAGAAAAATTAGCAGGTATTGTGGCAGGCACCTATAGTCTTAGCTACTCAAGTGGCTAAAGCAGGAGGATCGCTTGAACCCAGGAGTTTGAGGTTGCTGTGATCTGGACTAATGAAACAGTAGTCAAGCTTGGGCTACAGAGTGGGAATCTGTGAAAGAAGAAAGGAAAGAAAGGAAAGGAAGGAAGGAAGGAAGGAAGGAAGGAAGGAAGGAAGGAAGGAAGGAAGGAAGGAAGGAAAGAGAGAGAGAGTGAGTTTAGATTCAGTCCCTGACCAGCTGGTTCATAGCCTTTGTTTAGCACTGGCACTTAAAAGCAGAGATAATAATGCTTTTGCTGAAACATAATTGCTATTGTATGATAGGAAATAACAAATATTTTTCTCTTCCATCAGCATTTTTTGGTGGTGATAATTATTATCATGCAATAAGAGAAATAAAGTACTCCTATTTTATAAAGCATTTGTCCCTTTAAAGTGAGGAGGGGCCCTTTGAGACCAGAATTAACCAGATGGTATTTGAGGCAAGTATGGATGCCTACTCTCTGAGGGGAGTGCTGCTCAGTGAGGTTTGAGTTAGGTGGGAGATCAGTAACCAACCATTTACTCCCCCAAAAGGATCACGTCTGCCTCAGAGTATCAGTCACAGTAGCATTTTCTAATAACACGTGAGTTATATTTATAAACTGTTCAGGAAAACTAACAAAAATCCCTGTTGGAGCTGAGAGACTAGACTGTAAATAACTGGCACCTTCTGGCCATGGTTTGGATTAAAGAGCAATGTTTGTTCTCCCTTAGAATTTCATACATTTTCTTATCATTTACCTATTCTCCAGAGATGAAAAGAAAGGGAAGATCCAGATTCGTCTTTCCTTTCTACCTTTGGTTAAAAAATAACCCTATTTCGCTGTTCTCCTCTGAACCGAGCAGGCTTACTTTGGCTTATGTTTTTATTTGCTCTTTCCTCCCGGCTTTGCCTTCTTTGTGGCTGTTTTCCTTTTCCGACTTTTCTGAGTCATATGTTGACATAACTCGGTGCGAAGCCTGGGGTTTGAAGAGACACAGACGCTGAGTCCAGGTACACGGAGATTTTTGTCTGATAACCCCACAAACGCTCTGCCTGCAGACTTCCTACACTCGAGACATAATATTTTCAAACATCAATTTGCCAAGCAGTTTGGCTGTGACTATGCCAGCCTGTTGGAGCTTCTCAGTTAAGACACCTCTCTCTGTTCCTCCCACCCCTGGGTTTCATTCTCACGTTAGCCACGCTAATAAATATATCTTCATTGTCAAGTGGAGGGTCTAGATCTTTCTCTGGCAGGCTTTTAAAAAATAGACTGCTTTATTTTTGATAAAATACAACTCACGGTTTGTCTTGGGAAGAAAAGCTTTTCAGATTTTGAGCTATTTGAGTTTGAGTTGCTCTGACATCTTTTGGATCATTCAATAACTTTATTTCCTTTCTTTCTTTCTTAATGTTTCACAATTTGGAATTTACATATGCCTAGCACCACTGTTCATACTGGATGTTTTCGAACGTAAACAAGGGCGACTCTTCTATCCTTAATTAAATCTCTTCTCCCCCAGAAGCCCATGCCTACATTTTTACTAAATTCTTTTATATTCCATTTGAAGTTGATGTATGTAGATATTATATAGAAAGAATGACAAGGAAAGAAATAAAAGAGGGAAAATAAAGAGATGAAAAGAGGAGAACAAAGAGAATAAGTAAAAATGATAGTTAAAAGGAAGTGAGAATCAGAATGATGGGTAGAAAAATTTACAAGAAAATGGAAGAAGATTGGAAATTTTTGCTAGGTATAGTTAGACAACTTGGCTTCTCTCATGAAATAAAACAAGTAAAACTGATGAATCTTTAGAAAGACATAATCTGTATTTCAAGACTCGGAAAATATATGTGAATAAGGCGTAATCTAAGAGTTACACATATACCCACAAACTCACCCTCTCCATCTCCCATGGGAATTGATAACATTTAAACTTGCAAAAACAAGAAGTTTCAGAGATAATGATTCAGAGTCAGTAGAGTCTCTTTGTCTTATTTAAACCAAACGTTTGCTATTTGGCTTTAGACATGTCTTAACGCTTAGATGTCGTCCTGCTGAAGTCAGGAGCTTAGGGTAAAAACAGATATGCGTTCTCTCCTCTTTGATGTTTGTGCTACATTTAACACCAAAACACACCCAACGTCCATGGTCTATGCTAGGAGACCCTCCATGGCGATTTAACTTTATAAATAGAGGATGAATAGATGGTGTTTTCTCTTACTCAGTAGTGGTCAGATTTTTACAAGAAAGTACTTTCCAGTTTGGGGCTCCACATCTTAAGAGAACTCTAAAATTTGGAAAGAATTGAGAAGAGACTATGAATGCTGATGAGAGGCCTGGAAATTGGAACTTATAAAAAAGAGTTAAAGAAACTGGAATTGCTTATCTTGGACAAGAAAAGAAAAGAAACCTAATAACAGTCTTCCCATTTTTGAAGGTATATAATATCCGTGATGACTCCCAGCTGTTTTCCTTCTGCGTTAAAGAGAACCAGAGGCCAAGTGCTCACTGTGTACATCACATAGCTTGTTGTGTGCGGTGGTGGCAGTGTGAGAAGATAAACGGGTAACCATTGGCTTTGCAAAAACATTTCTGAAGTTACTTAAATATTGGATGGCTGTTTGGCCTCATAGTTTCTAGGGAATAGGAACATAATATTTATGTTACAGTTCTTAATGTGGCCTCATGATTTGTAACTCTGTAAGAACTAAAACATATTTCAAGGGAATAAATGTAGATCATGGTCCAAGAGTCATAGAATCTGCAGCCTACTTTCCATGAAATAAGTGGAATCCAGATAAAAAGTATTCTTTCCACGGAAACTTTAGATGTAAACTTTTTAGCATGATGCTCTTTTCTTAGAAAAACAGTGCTGATAATTGATTGTAGATGTAAACATTTTAGCATGATGCTCTGATTTCTCAGAAAAGTACTTTTGCTAATTGAAGTAAGGACAGGAAAGTGTATGTATGTGTGTGTATATAAAATATATAGAAGATGCTAAAATTATATGACCACTAAGAATGTCAGTTAGAATTTTACTGTCACAAAAGGAAAAATTTAAGACCTCTTGCTTTCCTTTCCAACTGGCTCAGTTAATTCTTCTAGATGATCCCAAGTAGATATGCAGTAATGCAAAAATCTTTGTATAGACCAATATGGTTTAAATATTTCTCATTTCCCCAATCAACAAAGTAATCTGATCAATTCAAAATGTCTGTTTGCTCTGTAAGCGGCTGGTCATTATTTGGGTTCTTCAATGAAGAAGTAAAAGTCATCTAATTCTTTGACAAATTTCTATTGTTTGTGGTGCTAGGATCATAGAAATGGTCTCATCATTTACCTGCATTTTAAACTCTGATACAATGAAACACGTTGTTTAGACGGAATATCAGTTTTCACCTAATGCTAGCAAAATTCAAATTTAAAATATTTAATAAGTACAATAGTACTTATCAAAAATAGTGCTACATGTTTTTCATGGAACAGCACTATATTTATGTTCTTCTGGGTTTTATCATACAAATACATCATATTCTGGTTTCAGTTCTGCTCTCACCACTAGGAGTAATTCTTTATGATGAGTGTACCTTAAAATGTTCCCATAATTCTGTTAGGAGGCATCAAGAGCTTTGCTTTTCAAACTTAGGCAGAAAACAAATCATCTGCTATGAAAATGTGGTGTTAATAATCTCCACTGGAAATATACCAATACTGAAGGCTTTCAGATTAAATCATAAAAGGACGCGTTTAGATTTTGGTCTTTCACATTTTATTCTAGGAGAAGACATACAGTATTTGTTTAGTGTAGCGCTGGTTTTGCTTAGAGAGTCCCTTCTGAAAGTTGTTTAACTTGGGGGAAGAAAAATTGTTTTAAAACTTTACTGTGAACATTTTCAAACATTCAAAAAAGCAGATAAAATGGTATAATGAACCCCCACCACCTGCCATTCAACAATCATCAACATTCTCCATTCATGTGTTACCTGCCTTCCCTTAAAAACATGCACACACACAAAACAAACAAACAAACAAACATCTTCAGTGGAGTTTAAATTTACTTAAACATTCTTTGGGAATCAGCCGTGTTTTGTCAGTATCTAAAATATAACCATCTTTATTCAATTTACCCACACTTTTTATACTGACTAATGTTTGGTTCAGAATACTGGGTATATTAGTTTCCTATGGCTGCTGTAACAAATGACCACAAACTTAGGGGATTAAAACAACACAAATTTATTATATTATAGTTCTGGAGGTCAGAACTCTGAAATGCGTCTCATTGGGAGAGAAACAAGGCGTCCACAGGGCTGTAGGGAGAATCTCCTGTTCTCTGGCTTTTTCCAGCTTTACAGGCTTTCTGCACTCTCTGGCTCAGGGCCCCCTCCATTTTTGAAACTAAGAATCGCCAGTTGGGTCTTTTTCACATAGTGTCACTGCGACCCTTTCTCATCTCCCTCCTCTTTTCACTTATAAAGACCCTCTGGTTACATTGGGACCTCCTGAAAGAACTCTTCCTCTCTAGGTCAGCTGATTAGCAACATTAGTTCCATCTTACCATCATTTGCCTTTTCCATATAACCTAACATATTTATACCTATAAATTAGTATAGATGTCCTATAAATGCCTATAAAATGTCCTAGGTATTGGACATATTTATACCTAACATATTTTATACTTATAAATTGGTATAAATGCCTAGAAAATGTCCTAGGCATTGGGACACTGACATTTTAGGGGGACGATATCTTGCTTACCACACAGGGTGTATTTTACATTGATTCATGAATACACATTTAAGTCTTTTTTCCTATCAAATATATAAAGTGTATTTAACATCACAGGGAAATACCAAAGAGTCATTTTTCCAAATCCTGTTGGTTGGGTCTACATCTAATTCTGTGGCCTGGTTATCATTTGACTCGCTGTTCAATCTGAATAGACACAGTAGTAATTATCACCTCACAGTTAGGAAAGTAAAGTCAAAAACAGCAGCAACCCAGAACATTTGCAGATAGAATCGTTTACACAGATGGACTGGGCCTTCTAACCTGGAATCTTGATGTTACGATCTAAACATTTATGATAGCTAGAGTATGTCTCCAGCTCTGTTGCCTAGGATAGCTCAACCATCTGAAATGGCAGGTATTTTGTGTCTAGCTCCAGAAGTTTGTCTTCTACAAACTGCCTCAGGTCCCCATGTCCCACCCAAACCCCAATTTTCCTCTATTTTGTCCTCTAACATGTTTGGTGGGGAGGCTTCTTAGGTTTGCCTTACAGCCAAGATGGATAATGTGATTTCCCTGTTGCCACCAGCTGTAAATCTGTAGACAGCAACTACAGATGTGGAGCAGATGTACATAATGATCATTTTAAAAATTCTGGGTAGCGTTCTCATAAAAAAGTGACTGCAGCAAATGCTTGTATGTTTGGTGCTCACATTCTATTCTATTAAACAGAATCATTAACTTATTGGTGTGATCTGCTCTCTATATTATACTAAAAGCTACTTATTACTGCATTGTTTCTCTTGAGCTTGGGAGGATGACAGCTTTGCCTTCCTTCCAAATTCAGAATGAATTGGTTTTCCTTTTTCTTTTTCTGTTTTAGATGGATTTGTTTCAAAAATATTGGGGAGACACCTTCCTTGAAAGGAGGCATATCCCAGGGAGGCAGCATCAGATTCTGAAGCAGGAGTCCCAGTCCAGCCATTTGAGCTGGTTAATTTTTCTAAGCCAACATTTCTTGTTTGCAAAATGGGGCTAAAATATAATTGATTAGATTGCTGTGAGAAAATGCTGCGATGATTATAGAAATCAGCTTGTGCAGCATTTGGGGTGTCAGAGGTCTGTTCCCTGCCCCTTTCAGGGCAGAAAGTGGATATGCCACTAGCAAAACATTTTTAGGTCCATGTGCTTCCATTTTAAGATAAAATCAGTTTTTTATTTGTGGGTATTATGTGAAAATGCCTGCATAGACTTTCACAAAATTTGAAAGGTATTGGTTAGAAAGGTCTGATTTAGAACGTGGGTTATGTGGCATATCATAAAAATGACTTTAGGAGATTCTGGGGAACCTCAAAGAATTAGGCAGTCTTCATGCAGTAGCTGGAGGGAGGGTTTCATAAGGGATCTGAATAAGTGCCATTTAGGAGAGACCTGTCACATTGAATAATAAGCCACAAACGGAAAATAATGAGAAAATAATGGAGCATTGATCCCCAAATTGATAGCCACAAGTGTAGGAACTTTGCAAAGCAGTGTGATCTGTAACCAAATCGCCTCTCACAGGGGCACTTAGTGGATTTCTCTGGACAGAAGTGCAGAGAAAAAATCTACGTTTTCATGAAAAATGGCTACTGAGATGTCCTAACAACCCAGGATAGAAAGTAGGGTATGTGTGTCCTCTCCTCAAGTTCTCTACCATCTGTACGTCACAGAGCCACATCTGGGGTTCTTCTGTGTGGGCCCCAGGGCTCTTCCTCTGTACATGGGAATAAAGGTAGTGTGCAGAGTCCAATATGTGTCTTCTGGGACGGGGGGGAGAAACACAGAAACAGAAACTATCCAAGAAAAATATACCAACTAAACCAGAAGACAGGGCAGAAAACATTTCGGATAAGGCAAGGGATAATAACTTGGTGAAAATTACATACTCCATTAAGTAGTTATTTCCAAGGGCCAGGATAAGACAAGCATTATATGTTTTGGAGGGAATGAGAGTTTCAGATTTATTCACGTGGATTTGAGGGTTTAGTGTTATTTGTGTTTGTGGTAAAGAGCTCGGACAAGAAGTCTTTGTTTACTGCCTGAAGATTTAAGAAGTCAATTTGTTTCCTGTCTTCTCTCTCATCCACAGACAATATCTTCTTAAATAGGATACTAGATTGGTTGCATGAAGTTAAGCAAATGTGGAATAAGAAAATAGCCTCATTGAAATAGATCTTGGGGTGTAAGCCTTAACTCACAGGAGCATTAGGCAATTTTCAGACTTCTACACTGGCAGCGGAGGTAAATATTTAAGGCAAGACGTAAAGCCATGCCAACCTTTGTGGATGGAATAAATATTTTGTGCTTATGGCAAGTTCACGAGACGACAACCTCCAAATTCAAATCTGTATCGAGCGACAGAAGAAGAAAATGGGTTGATAAACCAACGAAGAGCAAAGGTTCTTTAGACACATACTAATGTATAATCAAAATTTAGAAACAGTGGGTGTTTCTGAGTTTGACTTGGCGTTAGATAAAATACAAAACAAGAAAGAACTGGAGTCATCTGTTCTAGGAAGGTAGGCTGGCTATAATTTGGTGGATAAGAGAATTTCATAAGCTAAGGTTTTGAAAGAATATAAGAGAGGAAATTGCAATAGCAGAAGAGGAAGTGAGAAAATGCATTTCACAAGAATTTCAGAAGAACCAGGGTCAAAATCCAGTCACAATCTGGCAGCTTTCAGGAGGCGGTGGGACGTAGACACAGGATAAAGTGGTGGGAAGAGAGAGGTCCAAGTCCAAGATACCTCGCAGACTTCTGCTGAGTCACCAAACCTTCCTTCTGAATTGAGGAAGGGCAGGAACTAGGGCTCCTGGAGGGGGTGCATTTGTGTAAAACTGTTTTTGATTACTGATGCCCAAAGCTAGATTTTTGATGCAACTCAAGTCTTAGGGAATGCAGATACAAAAAAAAAAAAGCAGCAATAAACAGTTTGCCTCTTATTTAATCTCTCCTATAAAAATAAAATTTATTTGTTAATATTTTAACCTTATCAAAACTTCTAATGGTTATTACAACCATAATTCCTATGTGCCACTGATATACACAAACAGATTGTCAATATGGAAGAAAGTAAGGAGAGAGAGAGAGAAAGGTGGCGGGGGGGGGGGGGGGGGGAGAGAGAGAATGTTCTTTGGCTGCAAGTCTGTGGGAATCCGGGGCAGGATGCCGCTCACCTCTCAACTCTCACCTCTCACCTCATTAGGGAGCAGGCAGTTAAGGGGCCACAGGGATGGGCTGGGGGATCTTCCCAGAATTATAGTGACCATTTTTTACCCACAGACCATATCTTCTGATTAACATATGTTATCTCTTTAATCCTGGAATGAGGTCGTATAATTCCCACTTCTAGCTGAGAATCTAAGGCTTAGGGGTATTAAGTAAGTTCCTCCATGGCCAGCAGTGGCGAAGATAGAATTTGTATTTAGTTCTGTCTCATCTAGAATCTGTTTTCCAACTATGCACCCTTCCTGCATTGCATTTTTAAGTCTTGTGTGTTATTGAATGTGCATTTCACCAGAACTGAGTTCAAAAAAAAAAAAAAAAGTATTTCAGTTTAATTTTTAGAGTATCATTTCACATTACCTACATCATTGCTCCCTTCAATGTGTAAAAGTACTGAAATTAAGTACAAATCACTGCCCACCGTATTTTGCTATTTTGGGTCAGTTCTGCAATTCTGGAATAGTGCCTGTTTACCAAGTTTGAAAGAAGTGGGTAGAATTCAGGGAAATTCAGTGTGGGGAGTTTCTTTCCTACTTTATAGTTTCTCTCAAAAATTATTTGTTCATGCCTTGTAAGAAATAATGAAATATTCTCTTTCTGCTGACTCCTGGATGGAATATCAAATTGAAGAATTCCACTATAGGGCAAACTTCGCAAAATCAGAAACACCAAATATTTTAAAATGCAAAGACTAAAACCTGCAGAGGCTGCACACCGGACGTGTTTCAGCCACATGTGTCTCTGGCTGGTACAGATTCTCAGACTTTTCAAAGAAAACTGCTTTCCATTTTTTCAACTTTTATCTTTTTAGTGTCGGAAACCACATGATTGAAACTCAGTGGGCATCAGCCAGCCTCTTCCACGCATCCATCTGGTGAGTGGGGAATGTTTGGTTTTAGGCACAGACATCTAGACAACAGAGTAGAGAGTCTCACAACTGCCTCGTCTTTGGAGCAGTCTGATGATAGCTTTGAGGATTAGTTTATTCTTCTTCATTCTTTTACATTTTCTGCTATTATGGGTGGTTGTACGTGGTTAAATGCACCAACGATTCTGCATTGGCACAGCTGGAAAAGAAGAATCAATTTGCAACAGAGAACAAAACTGGAGATCCTGAAATAAAGACATTCTAAGTTGTTTTTTTCCCACAGGAACAATAATCTCATACATTAGTTTCTCTGAAACTGATATAAAAGAGAAGAAAGAAAAATGTTAAAATATGGATTTTTATAAATACGTGTCATCTAATTTCTAGCTAAGTGATGGTTTTAATCTTTGAAGAACTACCACAGGTTTTAGTATAATGATAATCATCAGTGTAACCTAATAAATGAGTACTTATTACTATATATACCCAGCAAATGTGAAAATGTGAATTTTCATTTTGAATCCTCAGGGAAAAAGTCCTATGAGACAAGTTCATGATCACCTTCTTTTTCCAGATGAGCAAGCAGACCTAGAAATGTGGGTTTCACAGCTGGAATTTAGAGCCTGAAATTGAACCCCGGCATCCGACTCCAGAGCCTCCAGTCCTTTGCTGCTGTCACCTGTCGTTACTCTAACTACAGGTGGGTCCAACTAATAATGGTTCAACTTAGCGTTTTCTGACTTTATGATGATGTGGAAACCAGAGCTCACAGATCCATATGACCATTCTGTTTTCCATTTTCAGTATAAGATTCAATAAATTAGATATTTTACACTGTATTATAAAATAGTCTTTGCGTTAGATGATTTTGTCCACCTATAGGCTAATGTAAGTGTTCTGAGTACATTTAAGGAAAGCCAGGCTAAGCTCTGATGCTTGGTAGTTTAGGTTTATTAAATGCATTTCAACTCAGATTGAGATGTAACCTTGAAGCCAATAGAGGAGCAACAGTATTTTGAAAACTTTTAAACCCACAGAAAAGGCTTGGTGCCTACGGCACAATGGTTTTTGCACCAACTACATGCATCCGGCCTGGGTCAGTTAAACAACAATGACAATTGCAACAAAAAATAGCTCAGCATTGGGGCAGGCACCTGTAGTCTCAGCTACTTGGGAGGCTGAGGCTGAAAGTGTGAGAGAAACTGTATTTTTATGAACAGTTTCTTCTGTGGAGGGTCAGACATTGCATTTGGCTGTCATATTACTTTAGATCCTACTATATAAAAAAATGAGCTTACCTTCTGTTCTGTCTCTTAAGACATTGATATTTTTGAAGAATCAAGACCAATGTTCTTTGCAGAATATTGTGCAATCTAGATTTGTTTGGTTGTTTTCTTATGATTAGATTCAAGTCAATTTTAGCAAGAATACTACAAAAATGATAGGTTCTTTCCATTACTTCCCATTGAAAAGCACATAATGTCAATTTGTCTGGGTAAGCATGCCATCTGTCTGCTGGGAAGGTACCCTTCTGTTCTTTGATGTTCAAATTGCACCACATTTGGCCAAGGGAAACGTCTAAGTCAGCCTCTATGTTCACTTGAAGTATATTCATTAGTGTTTGAGAATTTCCTTACTTTTTTTTCTCAACAATTACTTTGTACTTTTCCTACCCTGACTTGGAATTATTCATTTTCCCAAGCAGCTTTGGTTCCGTTTAATGAGGAATGATACTTAGAAACTAAGATCAGGGCACTGGCGCGTTTATTGACAAAAATCAATGTTTTGATTTCTTCTATTTTCCTACTTTTTTACTGTGGTTACAAAACATATAATGTAAAATTTATCATCTTAAGCATTTTTAAGTGTATGGTTAGTTGTGTTTAGGCATTTTTAGAGGAGAATATATATGAATAGAAATTTAAATACAAGTGTGCGTGTATGACCTCTGTCACTTTTAATTATATGTTTATGGTGATATCATGAGGGTTTTCCTCACCTCCTTCATTTCATGTTTGAAACTTCTTTGGCCCCAATTTAAATTTATTTATTAATTGATTTACTATGCACAAAATAGTTTGAGTTACCACACCTATATCATTACCAATAAAAGCCTAGTAAGTTCAAGATTTCTTTGCATTTTTTTATTTGTTTATTTTTAGACTACATCTCACTAGGAATATACTATTAGAGTACTATGTCCAAAAGTTATTTGAACTACTTTTCTGGATTTTTTATGCATTTCAGTATTCAATTTCTTCTTTTTAAATTTAGTTTTATTTGCTAAACCAAAAAATATTTACCTAGTTTGAAAGTCCTTTCCACACAACCTGTATTCTTAACCTATGCTTTTCTCCTTCATTCATTCATTCATTTACAATGAGAACCTCCTTCTAGTTCTAGGTACAGAAATAGAGCAGTGAGCTGGAAAGTGAAGTCTTTTACTTCTTGGGGAAGATGAGAAACAAATAGATGAATAAAGACGATGATTTCAGGGTTTCCTAAGTTCTATGGTGAAATTTTAAAAAGGTAATAAGATAGAGGCTGGTCACAAGAGCAGAAAGATCTATTTTGGGTTGGGAAATTGGAGACAGCTTCTCTGAGGTGGTATTTGAACTGAGACCTCAGTGCCAACAGAAGAGTCAGGCTTGTAAACACAGCAGGCACCAAGCCCTGAGGTGACAGCAGTAAATGAGAGCCAGAGCCGTGGGAGGTGAGAGGAGTGAGACGGGCCTGACTCTAGGCAGGGACTTTCAAGTTGCTATAAGGAGCTCAGGTTTTATTCTAAGTTACGGGAAACCAGAAAAGCTTTATTGGCAGGCAAGTGTGAGATCTGGCTTATAATTTTCAAATATCTAGTTCCCATATGAGGAATGGATCACACGTGGGCAGAGTTTGAAGTGGCAGGTCGGGTTCAATAGCAGGAGGCCTCCAAGGACGCAGGTAAGAGAATCCTGGCACGGACTAAGGCAGTCACAGGAGAGATGGGAGAGGAGTAGAGATCCTAGGTATGTTTGCCACAAGACATCCTGAAAAAAACATTATAATTTAATCAGAATGTTCTAGTTCAAAGGAATTTTTCCTGTGTATTAAGATTCATGAAACATGAAGTTTTAAAAATTTTCTGACTTTGAAGCAATCTCAAATTTACAGAAAAATCATAAGTATAACAAAAATCACTTTTTTTTCTTTCCTTGTACCATTTAGGAATAAGTTGGGGGCAGAATGCTCTGTCCCATGCAAAACCTTCTGGTGTATTTCCTACCAACAAAAGCATTGTCTTACATAACTGCAAAGTAACCATCAAAATCAGGAACTAATGTTGGCTTATTACTATGCTTTGATTCTTAGATCCCATTCAAGTTTTGTCAATTGTCCCAATAATGTTCTGTATTGAAAATCCAAGTCAGAATCACATGTTGCCCTTAGTTGTCATGTTTCCATAGACTGTGGCAAATCAGGACGGTTCCTTGTCTTTCATTGACTGCATGATGGAGACACTTGATAATGACAGGTCAGTTACGTTGTGACGTGTCCCTCAACACAGATTTGCCTGTTGCTGTCTTGTGATCACATTGTTATTTCATCACTGTTGGCAGTGGTATCATGGAGGGATGCCGTGTTCTTCTCACTGCATCCCATCAGGTGGTGCACGATCTTTATTGATCTCACTTCTGATGCTGTTCGCTTTAATCCCTTTCTAAAGGCAGTGTCTGTCAGCTTCATTACTGTAAATTACTGCTTTCCCCTTTGCAACTAGTATGTGTTTTGTCGGGAGGTGCTTTGAAATTACATAAATACCTTGTTCCATATCAAAGTCTCCACTTAATAATTGCCATACTTATGTTAGTAAGAATTCATTATTTCCCATTTTATTCAGTAGGTTGAATAAAGGCAGATACTAAATTATTCTACATTTGGTCAGTAAGAGGCTCTTGCATCCAGCTTCTAGGTCCTTTGACATGTCTTTATCATTCTTTGAACACTTCCTTACATTCTGGCACAAAAATGTATTTGAAGCTTGTCAGGGCCCGGGGCTGGCCAGGTCTTGGGCCTGGCTTACGTATGTTCCAGACGTGGACTGCTAAGCTATCTTGCTCAGGAACAGTTTCTCTTAGGTGCCTGAGGACTATCTACTTCAGCTGGAGAGAGAGACAGAGAGTGTGTGTCTTAGAGGGAGTAAAGCAGTCTTTTTAGAAAGATAGATCTTAGTCTTTAGCAGAGCTTGATAATCTTCAGCAGAGAGACACCGTGCTGGTGTTCTGCAGACAGGAGAGGAGACAGAGTCAGAGTAAGCGAGTCCGTGATAGAAAGTGCACACTGACTGACTCTGCCTTCACCTCCAGCCTAATATAAGGCTGATCTCGTGCCTCTCAACACTACAGGTGCAGAGATTGCCAATTCACCACTGCTCTCATCTCATGAGCTCTCTCGTGCTAAATCCCTCTCCATGCCCTTTTCACCAAAGTGTTCCATTATTGAGCTATACAGGTGTTTCTTATAACTCTCACTCCTCATAGCCATAGGCTATACGGGCTGCTACAGAAGCTCACTTTGTATTTTCACAGCTCCAGTCCAAATCAGCCTCTACTCAAAGGAGCCTATGTTTCCTTACATGAAGAAAGACAGTTTGAAGTCAAGATCTTAGTGCTGGTTTCATAACTCCCATTGGAATGCACTCCACTCAATAGACAGAGCTCAAGAACATTAACCGTGCTCATACCTATACACACATTGCATCTGTCTCTTTGTCTTTCATCTATCTATCTATCTACCTAGAAAACGAGATACTTCCAATTCTATTCCTACACTACAAGAGTCAGCCTAGCTTTTCTCTTTCTATACACATTCCATCCACCTTCTCTGAAAGTGAGAAATCTGGCTTCAATTATTTTTAATATATTTATTGATTTTCTTAATTTCCCTGTCTGTGACTTATTTACTGTTCCCTACACCATGCAATAACCTTGTGTGATCACAAGAAAGCACCAGGCATCTTGCTCCTGGCATCCCCTAGCCTATCGCTTCCTCTACCACCTGCCCGTGTAGGCGCTCTTATCTTCATCTATTTGAACCCCAGCATCCTAGAACAGGTGATCCCTGTGTGGATCAGTGCCCCCATGTAGTGCCCCCATGCAGTGCCCCCAAAAGCTCCAGCTGTGGCTCCCCCATCCACCTTGCTCAGGCTCCAACATTGTGTGCCAGTAATTCCCACCCTGAGATGCTGTCCCTGTCTGATGCCCCAGATTGGCCAACCCCTTCATGGATATCCTTCTGACTCAGCCCAGGTTCAATACGTGACTCTGAACCACCATTCTTCATGACAGTGCTTTGCTCACACTGCTCACTCTCGGACATCCCATGGGGAGCTCCCCACTTATGCAGGTGCCCCTGGTCCCATTCAGGCTCACAATACCCAGTGTACGTGGCTATGTGTGATTTGTCCTCCTGGCCATATTGGTCATCAGTACCTTGCTCCAGGCCATTGTAGGTGAATCCTCCTTCAAGAATATGAATCCTTTGCTCAGCCTCACCTTGTAGCATTCAGTCAGTATTGTTAAGGAAGGGAAGGGAAGGAGAGAAAAGGAAAGGAGAAGAGAGAGCTAGCTTTCATTAAAAACGTTCTGGGGCTCGACAAAATCCCACAGAAGGCAGCAATCTGAAAAATCACATTACACAACAACCAAATTGAGTTCACGAAACTGTCCAGGCCAATAACATAAAATGAAACTGAAAAGCACCATGATTTAATGGAGGAAAACCCCTAAAACTAAAACAAAGACAGAGAAATCATACTTACTACTTCCAAGTGAACTTTTAAGAGATTTTATAGTTTTTAAAATAACATTTACAAAACCCTTCAAAATAGTGAATATTAAATATTGATCATCTTTCTTTTCCAAATTATGTGTTATAACGATTTTAACCAAAAATAAGGACACTTTTGGAATGCTTACATCTTTTTCCAGAGGAAATCTTTGAGGAAAATAAATGATAGCCTGATTGAAAAAAACAAAAACTAAATCATTTGGGTACTATGTGGAGGAAAATACCTATTATTTTTATTACCAAAAAATGAAATTTCGTTTTTAAAATTAGAATTTTTCTCTCTCTTTCCATCAATGTAAAAACCAGTTTCCCTTCCCATGTGCTTTGTGTTTGTGCAAAACCATTAATAAGGGTAAAAGTGTCATTTCCAAATGTCCCAAAAGTTCCAAACACGAGCATAACAAGGTGTATTTAAGAAAAGAACTTTTATCTCAGCTACCTGGGATGCTGAGGCAAGAGAATTGGCTAAGCCCAAGAGTTTGAGCTTGCTGTGAGCTATGAGGCCACAGCACTCTATCCAGGGCAACAAAGTGAGACTCTATCTCAAAAGAAAAAGAAAAGAGAAGAACTTCTACCTGTATTCCAGAATTTTCTCTTATTCAATGTAATAATGACGATTTGGGAAATGACTAAGGTATGAAAGTGAAGACAGGAGAAAAATCAAAGTTTGAAATTTATTATTAGCATAGAAAAGAGTTACAGTTATTACTTGGAAAATTCTTGTTAGTAATTAAAGTCATATTCTTCAGGTCTTTTAAGTTCTGAATGTGAAAAAACTTCTTATACAAAGAACATTAACATAAATTTCACAAGATTCCTATGTCAGGTCTATGTAAGCAACATGAAGTGAAGAATGTGAGAAGTGCTTTGAATAACTTAATTTAAAATACTTCGGCCTCAGTTCTTTGGTAATTATTTAGAATATATTCGGGATCTTGGATAATTAGTTTAACCATCTTCTTCATTTTGCTTGCATTAGGAATAACCCTGTTCTTCCAGGTAAACCTTAAATTCTCTTAGAAAATATGCAGGTGCCTCAGAGCTTACAGGCAAAATTTCCCATCGCAGAAAGTGGGCAAGTCTTTCTTCTAGATACTGATAAAATCATACACTCAACAAACTGCCATAATCCTCCTCATGGTATTAGCTCAGGGATGGCAAGTTTTAACACAATATCAGAGACAGGGACAACAATTTAGGGTAGCAGGTTGTCTTCAAATAACCTAGGAAAAAAGCTAAGATGGCGATGCTTGTGTGAGGGATGTAGAAAGGTCATGCTCTTAGGAGACATCTACAAGAGAGTGAAGGAAGCAAGATAAAGAAGTGGGGAAGCTAAGCAGGGATGTGGTTTCTGGTTTAGTCTCACCCTGATCCTGAGAGGAGCTCTAGACAGTAATCTGCATAACACAATTTCTTCTACCTCAAAGCAAGCGGGCAGAGGATTGTGTCCCCACAACAATTAAGCATTTAATTGTTGGCTCTGGGACGTCCTTGGTGTGGGACTGTAACTCTCAGGTGCCTCTGCTCCCATCATCCAAAGATAAATTGTAGAGAAGGTTTCAAGTGTGACCCATCAGAGAAGGCATCACAGCCTCTGGTAAAAACAACACTTGGCACCCCCATTAATAGAACACTCTGCAGTCCATCCTTTGTGTTTCTCAGTTCCCGCTGTGTCTTATTCCAATTTATCACAGCTTCTCAACACTTCCGAGCATCTGAGAAAACTTCCAAGAAGGGCATGTGTGTAATGGGTTATAGGCCTCCCTGCTACCATTGCTACAGGGACTATCACAGATTTTCATCATCCCATTCTTGACTTCTTTACCCACAGTCTGCGGGTAACTTGTCTGAGAGAAGGGAAGTCTTAACATAATATCAGGGAGAGGGACACTAATTTGGGTAGAAGATTGTCTTAGGACAACCTAGAAAAAGAGGCTGAGATGAGGATCCTTATGCAGGAGAAATCTATAGAAGATCCTCCTACTTGAGGGTATTGAGCCTCTGATGATCACACCCATATCACATCATGATCATGGTGGTTGACCAAATTAAAACAGAGCCTGAGAGTATCAAAACATGGCCTGGGGCCCACCAAAGATCTCATATTCCTACCTATTCCATGATGCAGTGGCAATCCTACTTCCTCATGATAATCAGGGGCAAGTTCCCCTGCCAGTGTGGGAACTCCTTTTTTTCCCTACTGATCTTTTGGCACAAGAATGACCACATGGTGGCCAAAGCTTTACATGCAGTGTGACTCTTCCTATATCCCCCTGGTGAAAGAATTTCCCCTCTAAAAACCAGATGATAAAATTTCTCAAGTCAATCACCAAGAATGATGAGTGGGGTCATTCTTACTTCTGCTCCTTGGGCACTAGACCTAGATAGTCTAACTATTAGGGATATGGAACCAGTGAAATAGCCATTGATTAAAATTCTATACTGGGCTCAGCACCTCTGGCTCAACGTGCTAAGATGCCAGCCACATACACCTGAGCTGGCGGATTCCAATCCAGCCTGGGCCCACCAAACAACAATGACAGCTGCAACCAAAAAGTAGCCAGGCATTGTGGCGGGCACCTATAGTCCTAGCTACTTGGGAGGCGGAGGCAGGAGAATCACTAGAGCCCAGGAGCTGGAGGTTGCTGGGAGCTGTGATGCCACAACACTCTATCTACCCAACGTGATAGCTTGAGGCTTTGTCTCAAAAAAAATATATAAATAAATAAATAAATAAATAATAAAAAATATAAATAAAATTCTATACTGCATCCTAAAGGATAGCTCCTCTTCAAATAATGTCATCTTCATCTTCATTCCTGTGCCTCTGCTGTGTCTTTAAGAGGTCATTCTACTGCTTTGTCCTATCAGCAGCTCCTGAATGATGGGCGTGTGGCATGACCAGCAGATTCTGTGGCTATGTGCCATAAAGTTAGTCTCTTGATCCAAAATAATGTTATGTAGGAGCTTCAGTCAGTGAATCAGACAGGGGGGCTAGCTGAGACACTGTGGGCTATAAAGGCAAAGCTATCCCTGGAAGACACATTGGTTCTGATCAGGATGAATGATGGCTCCTTCCAGGATGGAGAGGTCCATCTTAGAATGTATTGCTGCAGGTATTGCCTCAGGAAAGAGACAAATTCTTAGGCACTTCCAAAGAAAGTGGCTTTAATCACCAGAGAGAACAAAACTCTGGAGAAAGTTACAGTGTGAGCTGTTACCAATAGCACCTGCAGCATCCAGTAAGAGGGATTTCCGAGCATCTGGGCTGTTTAGTCCATCCTTCACATCATCCCAGGAAGTAGAGAAATGATATTCTCAGATGGCTTCTAAGGCCAGCCTGGTAAAGTAATTGAGCGAAGTGCGCCAAGTGGGAGCTGTGGCCAACCGGAGCTGACGCCCAGACTAAAAGGGAAGAACCAATTTATTATTGCCAGTATTGTCAGATCATATGATTTCTCATGAGAATCTGATGATCCAGATTTATTTCCATGCAGAATCTCTCAATTTTTAAAATGCTGATAGTTATATCATCAGTTTTTTTAACAGGAAACAGATGAAATTCCTAAATTGGGATAAATGGAGGAGAGAGAATGGTGGAGAATCAATCCTCAGGAGTAAATAGGTGATATCCAGCACAGTGACCAGTTCAGAGTTTCCAAATTCATGCTGGGCCAATAGTGCACAGGCATTAGGTTAGTCTGCTTGGGCCACTATGATAAAATGGTAGCTACAATGGAATTGGTAGCTTACACAACAGAAGTGTATTTTCCCCATAGTTATGAAGACTGGAAGTCCAAGATCAGGGAAGCAACAGGGTCAGTTTCTGGTGAGAGCACTTTTCCCAGCTTTCAGAAGGCTGCCTTATTGCTCTTTCCTCTTACAGTCTTCATTTACTTCATGCAGAGAGCAGAAGAGAGAGAGAAAGAAAGGCGGGGGGAGCTCTCTGGCATCTCTTCTTATAAGGACACTAATCCCATCAGATCAGAGCCTCACCCTTGTGACTTCATTTCATCTTCCTTAAGGCTCCATCTCCAAATTACAGTGAAGGTAATGCCTTCAACATGTGAACTCTGGGAGGACACAAACATTCAGTCCATAACAGGCATTGAATAAAAATACCTAGATAAAGCAAAACAAATGCAACATATCCTACAACTAGCAGTAAAACACTGGCATTTGACCTCTGATCCAAACAGCAAGGAACTGCCCTCATATAAGGTTGGCCCTATAAAAATATGCTGCATCAGTTAGACCGAATTTGGATCACAAGGTTTGATTTACTATTTAATTGATTACCCTAAGTTTTCACCTGTAAAAAGAAATAATGAGAAATCTGGGGAAATTATAGAACTGGAAAATATGTAGCTGAGCTTTTCACTTGAGATGAATTGTCTGGTTCAACAAGTATTGACCTGGTAATTTTCTTGTGCTTTTTGACTTCAAACCAAGCTCTGCATTCAAAAGCAGTACACAGAGGAATGGAAAACCAAAACCAATGCAGAATGGAGAATAGAAATCAGGCATGCTGTCACTGTCAATGTCAGTTACATTCAGATGTCTCCAGTTATATATTTTAATGAGAAACCAAAAGGGGCCCAATGAGCTTAAATATTTTTTTCCTCCAGGAACCAAAGGTAATAACTATATATCTATATTATATTAATCAGAATATGGTTCACAAACAATTCTAGTATCACCTGGGAACTTCACATAAATGCAAAATCTTGGGCCCTACTTCAGATTCACTGAACCAGGAACTCTGGAGACAGAGTACAACAATCTATCTTATGAAGCCATCCAGGTGATTCTGTGCACACTACAGTTTGAGAACCACTGCTCTATCTTAACAAGTTGATATAAAGAGAAGAATCCAGGAGGACAAGGGTAAGAAACTGACCTTTTGTTGAACTTCTACAATGTCCCAGGCACCTTGTCAGGAGACCCATCTGTGGGAGTCTATCCAACTCCGAAGACCATGTGTTCATTCCATTTAGTCAAATCCCCTCCTTAAAATACTAAATATAAAATGTCCAATTTCAAATCAAATATTTAGTTTATTATTTCTCAAACAAAAAGCAGCACCTAACTATTGACACAGTTTTGCCATGTTTAATGATACCTTGTTTATGCCAGCAGTGACGAAGCCTGGAGAGCAAGTATGATGAAATCTCAAAAGGCATTTCCACATATCACCAAGAATTGAATATTTTTTCTTGCAAGAAGTGGTCCAAAACCTGGAAGAAGTGGCAATCATTTGGCACAAAGTGTGATGAATATGGTAGAAGATAGAGACTTTCCAAGTTCAACTTTGATAGTCTCAGCATTGTTTGTATGACAGGGGATCAGGTGTTGTCTTGCAAGAGGATTGGCCTGTCTTTATTGACCAATCTTAGCTGCTTAATTATAAGCATCTTCATTTCATCCAATTGGTTGCAGTAAACATCCACTGTAATCAACTGACCAAGTTTCATGAAACTATAAGTGGATATTACCAGCATTGGACCACCAAACAAGACACTATTAGCTTTTTTTGATAAATATTTGTTTTGGACTGTGTTTTGGCTCTTCATCTTTATCCAACCATTGTGCCAAATACTTGAGATTGCAGAAAATGATCCGTTATACCCAACAATACAGTGTAGAGATGGTTCACCTTTATATTATGACAGGAAAGAAAAGCAAGCCTCAAGTCCATCTGTCTACTGATGTTTGTGCTCATTTAATTCATGCAGAACCCATCTGTTCAGCTTCTTTACCTTGACGATTTATTTCAAATGGTCCAATATTTTTGGAATGGTAATGTCAAATCTTGCTGCTAATTCCCGTGTAGGTTGAGATGGATTCACTTACATTATAGCTTTAAGCTCATCATTATCCACCTTAGTGTCATGTTATTTTCAAGATTAAATTCACCAGAACAGAACTTCTCACACCATAGACATACTGTGCGTTCATTAGCCATATCCCTCTCAAATACTTTCTTTATATTTTGAGCTGTGATGCATTGGTTCCACAATGGAATGCGTATTAGAAAATAGAAGGGGTCAGAGGCAAGATGGCTGACTGGAGCCAGCTTTCCACAGAGGCTCCCGTCCAGAATGAGAGTTAAAGGACAGAAGTTTAGCAAGTAAGCTGATGGTTTGGAGCTGAGCCAAGAGAGAAGGTTGAAGAATGCACATCAACTCTGCTGAGGCAACCCCAAGGAAACAAACAATAGGTACAAAATCCATCACCAAGTTGACAGGAGTCCCCTTCCCCAATGAGAACATACTTTCTACAAACAAGCAGGCAGAGTTCAGATATCCTCCTATTTTATCCCATGGGAGAGACCCTCTAGAAACCGGAACTCCTAACCCAGAGAGGACCTACGAGTGTGCCATGGCACTCTCCCACCAGGCATAAAACTGTATAAAACTGTATATATTCTCTACTTGCAATTCTGAACTCCCAGGACTCCCCTCCACTCTCACCCTGAGGTCTGGCAGCCTGTTCCCTGTTGGGTCCAGATTCTTGGGCATTTTCTCGAGAGGTGTGGACAGGGCATGGGCTGTTGCAGGTCTGTGCTGATTATGCAGCATGGGAGTAAGGAGAAGATGGTGAACTGAGGGAACCATATGGGAGAGGGAGAGGCAGTGCCTTTGCCTACCTACTGCTGATCTGTTTTCCATGTCAGAGGATCTTATCTTTCTCAACTGGTGTAGTTTATCTGAACCACAGAACACAAGGAATGATTTGAATGACTACTCTCCCAATTCTCCCAAGGATGCTGCTTAACTTGTTCCAGGATAGAAGCATAGTGGGGGTACACACAGTGGAAGCCTTGGGCATTAGGGCTCTCTTCTTTACAGAACCCCCATGGAAAAGGCCTCAAAAACACGGGAAACCCTTCTCATTAACCCATCTGGCAACTCACATTACTCTCTTCTTTACAAGTTCCTCCTTGAATATTTTACCACAGTCATTAAATTTGCCAAGAGAAAGCATAGAGTAATTAGGAACAGGTTGAGCTAGGGGCGGGTGTTTTAAACCAAACCTGTGCTAGGTAGACATGCCTCACTTGATAAATCATTTTTAGTCCTTACTTCTTTTCTTCACAGGGAAATTGTGGCCTGGATTAATGAGTGTGTAGGGCCACTGTATCCAGCTCTAGCATCCCACTATTAATGAAAGGAAATCAGGCAGTACTGTCAAACTCTTTTTCATTCCAGTGAGGAAAACAGACACTGGAGAAGGAAATATACAGGTCTCATTATTTTGTGTATGTACATATGAGACCTTTGAATATTACTACATGTGGTTTTCTTCTTGCAGTCACAATTATTTCCTTAGATATATTTGTGTACATAATTTGGGACTTTTGAATATTACTACATGCAGTTTTCTTCTTGTAGTCACAATTATTTCCCTGGGCATCTTTTTTAAAGAATTCACAGAGTATTTTCATTTAGGATTCACATTAGGATAAAGGTAAGGATTATGGTTATCCCAGCAATTCTTTTTTTTTTGAGACAGAGTCTTACCATGTCACCCTCGATAGAGTGCCGTGGCATCAAAGCTCATAGTAACCTAAAACTCTTGGGCTTAAGTGACTCTCTCGCCTCAGCCTCCCAAGAGGCTAGGACTACAAGTGCCTGTCACAATGCCCAGCTATTTTTTGATCGTAGTTGTCCTTGTTGTTTGGTAGGCCTAGGCTGGATTCGAGCCCACCAGCTCTGGTATATGTGGCTGACACCCTAGCCACTGAACTACAGGCACTGAGCCATTCCAGCAGTTCTTTAAGAAATCTTTATGATATTCTGAATCTAACCTATTTGTGGCACTTGATTTGATTCAGTTAAATTCAATTTAACCAATTTTACTGTGCAGTATTTTGCCATGTACATACCCAGTAAACATTACATCAACTAGAAAGCAAGCTAAAAGTTCTTTTCTAGTGGAAAAGGTTCATGCCATGAGAGACTAGGTCTGTTGATTAATGTTTTTAGAGGTTATGGTGTTATGCTTCTTAGTGCGAAATTTCATTTTGGAGAAGTAGAGTCCATTTTTATTCTTATCTTAGCAAATATACATGATATAAAGTTTTCATATCTCTAATGCCTTAAATTAGTAGTCATTTGGGGTTGGCATTTTAAAAATATTTCTTCCAGAAAAAGAATAGTAAAAGCTATTGACTATTATAATCATCCATCATCTATCAGCCTATATACATCCATCAATAAAAAAAAATCTTTATAAAGAAAATCTAAAAGCAAAAAATAATCTCAAAGGGAATTAACACAAGAGTTGTGTATTTCTGTAGGAAATTAGATTAGTCAAAAGAAGACTTAGAGAATATTCTAAATCTCTATCAACTGGATTGTTTCTAGATCCATCAGAGGATTAAAATGACCAAAGGGAGGAACAGAGAAGAAAGAATCCCTAACACTTAACTGCTTACAGCTGCTATCTTAGAGCCTAGTCAATAAAGATTTACAAACAGTACATTCTTTGTTTCATGCACAGGCCCCTTAGTATACAGAAAAGAGGTCGGAATTCAACTTTCAGCCTTGGACAATAGTGACCAAACTCACAGTTTATGGAAAATAAAGAAAGAAAGTAGCAAGATGAGAAAAAAATTGGTACTGAGAATGAAATGGTGTGATCTCTTAAAACCATCCTATGACTGACCAACCATAATATTTACATGCTAATAAATACTTCTGCTAAGACATTTAATCTGTACAGATATTAGGGCAATAAAAGTATAAAGTTTTTTTGCCAGTGTTACAAATGTACAAATTTGCCAAAATTGTCTACAACACTCACAAATAAAATTAATGTTCTTTGTCTTTTGAAGAGTTGGGAGCCAACAAACTATAAGACGTGATTAAGTAACTGTGAGTGTGAGACCTCAAGGGAAGCTACTAAGTATATGCATGTCATATGTTATGGAGTGCTCTACTGTGATTAGGTAAGATTAACAACAAAGTTTCTCTGGTATGTTGAAAATTAAATATAATCACAATTGGGTTAAATTAAACATAGACATAAATAATTACCTGTTAACATTCATTTACCAGTTTAAGTATTACTATTATTTTGTGTATCTATTGTATAATTTTGACATGTATTCTTTCATTCATTCATTGATTCATTCAAATAATGTTTGTAGCATACTTGCCATGTGCCAAGCCCACCATGCAAGGCAATGAGAATACAAGTAGTAGTACAGTTAAGATCCCTGACCTTTGTATCTCAGTGGGGAAAACAACTAAGTAAAATCTAATGACTTTTTTAAAATTTTGGTTACCTAAGTCACTTTTGCTTGAGTCATAGTTATATCAATCAGAGAACGTTCCCTATACCTGCTAGGTAGGTTTTCAACCACCCCCTTTTATTCCTCCCACTGTTTGATTTCCTTAAGTTCTTTCTAAGCACGTGTTTGCGCCTCAGTTCCAGTTTAATAATGAAAACACATGTTAGAACCAATAACTTTTAAAGCTGAGACTCAAAAGATAAAGAGTCAGCCATACGACTTGTTCCAGCTAACCAGTAAATAATTACTGATAAGAGGCTGGTGTGACTGGTGTTAGGTAAGGCAGAGAAGCATAGGGAGAGAAGCCAGATTATGGAGAACTTGGTATGAGAAAGGAAAATTCAGAATTTAATGTGATGGAAAGCCATTGAAATGTCTTTAATCAAGAGAGAAACACGAGGTAATCTTTGTGAAATTCTTCTTGTTTTTGTTTTAATTTGAGATGAGATCTCTCACTATTTGAGACCCAAGCAGGTCTCAAATTCTTGGGCTCAAGAAATCCTCCCACCTCAGCCTCCCAAGGACCTGGGATTATAGGCAGGTGCCTCTGCACCTAGCTAAGATAATCTTTGTTTAAAAATAATTACTTCTACAGTTTGAATGTGTCCCTCAGAGTCCACACATCAGAAGCTTGATACCCGTGTGGCAATGGTGGGAGGTGGGGCCTGAGGGGAGGTATTTGTGTCATGGAGGTACCATGAGTAGTTTAACAGCATTATCAGAGGAGTGGGTTCATTATCACAGAAGTGGGTTCTTATAAAAGGCAAATGTGACCCCCCTCTTGCCCTCTCACCCTCTCTTTGCTCTCAACTTCCACCATACAAAGATGCAGCAAGAAGGTTCTCATCAGATGCCAGCTCCTTGATTTTAGACTTCCTAGACTCAGAATTATGAGAAAATAAATTTAAGTTCTTTGCAAATTAACCAATCTTTTCTGTTATAACAGCACAACACAGGCTAAGACAATCACTCTGGCAACTATGTGGAGAATGGATTTGAGAGGACTTTCAATCGAAGAAATAAGGATACAGATTCCATGACTATTTTAGTAATAGAGGTAGCAAATGAACAAAGGTGTATTTTGTAGGTAGAACTATCAACATTTTCTTAGGATGATTCTCAGATTTCTGACATTAGCAATTAGATAAAAAAAAATTATGGGACCATTTCCTAAGGTAGAAACTACTGGGCGTAGTTTAGGTTTTGGGGAATGGGTGTGGGTATAAGGAAAAATATCAGTAGTTCCATTTTGGATGAATTATCCAACTGGAGGCAACAATAGGCAGTTAGTTATTCAAGTTTGAGGCTTATAATCAAAGTCTATATTACAGATATAAATCTAGCAATCTTCAGTAGATAGATTATATTTAAATTCATGTGAATAAAAAAGATGACCTAAGAAAGGTGAAAATATAACAAAGAGAGAAAAGGGACTGGGAAGGAGCCTTAATAAATTCCAACATTTGTAGGCTGAGAGAAAGAGGAGGAGCCAGGACATTAGACCAAGCGGGAGAGGCAGGAGAGACAGGAGAAAATAGAACTGTAGGATTTGTGAAGAAGATTTACAGGGAGAGGAGTGTTCACTTAGTTAATATTGAACATGTTAAAAATTCTAATAGCAGACACAGTATTGACTAGGCCAAATCAAAAACTTAAGCTTTTTCTCCCAACTTATCTGTTATTTATAATCAATATCAAAATCAATAACTTTTCCTATTTATCTAGACTAAATAAATCACCTGTGTTGTCATCATACTGACCCACATTCCTACACAGATTCTGGACCTTCCAGTAAGAAGGATTCTGTTGCCTTCTGCAGACTGATCAAAATTCAAGTTCTCTGCCCCACTCATGTCCCCTGCCAGTCAATCTGTTTCTTGTTTCAACCACACCCTCATGTTTCTAGAACTTGAGCCTTATTGTGGTAGAATACATGAAGAGGAAGAGGCCCACTTTTGCCAGCTGAAGAGACCTGGGGAAGTGAGGATCACACTAAGGTTGGTGGCATATAGACAAGAGGCACATCACTCAGGTGGATGCTATATCCTGAGCTTCTTAAGGCACTGGGATGGAAGAGAGGAGACATGAGGAAAGGAAAGTGGCTGGCTTAGTTTCTTCAGAATATTTAACATAGATCTTATCTTCTTGAGTCAACAAAAACTAAAGCTTAGTAACAGAACATCACATACTGTGGGTGAAAATCAGTTAAACAACAACCTACTAGAAAAACAGCAAATACAAATGTTGCCTAGGAACAGCAGGAGACAGCATTTTAGGGAATATTTTTGCCTGGAAATTGTTGTTTCTCCATCATGGATTAGAGGGGTCTTGTAAAATTCCTCCTCACACATGGGAGAAGATAAAGAAAGCATTTTTATGGATGAGAAAAATGTGATGTCTTCAGCTTTTGCAAAGACATGTGAAAGAACAAATGGGTTGGGAGGGGAATTAGTACTTATAGAAACATAGTTGATGAAAACTCTATGTGTTTATGTCTGAAACTGAAACAATTGGCTCCAGACTGAGAATTCATGTCTGTAACATGTCCACTGTCAGACAGGAAAGTGATTATTCTTTCATGGATTAGCACTGGGTATAGAGGAAACCAACAGATGACGGAGAATTGGCGTGACCTTGGAAGAAGATGGTCTGAATAGGGCTGAGCACAGCCATGCTGCCTTGAGTACACCCTACTAAGTTTTTCATCAGGACCTCAGAGAGAAGGGACAGACCTTGAACTCCAGAAATGGTGTGGGAAAAGTTACAAAACAGTAAGTTTCTAGGACATCAGGAATGGTGAAGGAGGACAGAGAAGTAGAAAGGACAGGCTGAAGATGTACAGGACAATCTTCAGAACTGGCTTCACAATTTCACTTCTTCAATAGTATTAAATACTGTTGTTTTGTCCTTTACTTCTAGTTCCAACTCTTTGGATATGTAAATACTTCCAAATTTGGTGTAATATCTCTCACATTTTTCCTTTTCTCTCTTACAACCTGTCCCTTAGATCTTCCAAGATTAAGCAATCCTGAAGAAACTATGTGATTGAACGCTTGATTTGGGGGGTGGTGGGGTGGAAACATAATTCATTACTTCAATTAGATGCCCATAATTTAGGCAATCATGTTAATGATACAACTTATTGACACTGATGACCTGATCGAAGCCCCTTCTTTCCAAGTTTTCACAGCCACCATTATGGATGGGCAATGGTAGGAGATCCATGCCCTAGGAGGTGAGGATGTCCTGTTTGAGGGCCTTTGTGAATAGACTTTGGCTCTGAATTATTATTGGGTTAGGATGTTGGAAGTATTAAGCTATCCATAGGATTCTTTCTTAATCTTATTCGTTGAAACAGGAATCAAAAATACACATACAGGAGAATGAGGATACTCTGTAGTCTAAGGCTAAAATGTGATAACCTCAGTGAATGAACAAAAGCAAAAATCTCCCATTATGTTCCTAGCTCCAGAGAAAGGAAGTGGCTGCCATGTCTACGCTGGAAGCTGGATCAGCGCACTGCTGAACATAATGATGTGTTGGCACGAGATCATGTACTTAAAAAAAGAAAGCTTTTCTTGAACAAAAAGTGGAGAGTGACATCAACTATTTGGGTTATCTAGCTGCATTACTTCAAATTGAGCATTTTTCCTGAAATCTTTTCCAAATCCTTTTGAATTAATTTTTATTATGTTAACAAATTGCTCTAACAATAAGCCAGTTTAGTAAAACAATTTAATTTGGCCATTAGGACAAAAGCAAACAAATAAAAAACATGCTGATCTTTTTGTTAGCTATATAATTTTGTTGACATTCCTCTTTGTTTTAGAAGACTGTTAGTCATTGATAACTTAGATTAATCTAGGTCTACACTGAATGAAGAAAAGAGAATGAAAAATATCTTACGAAGTTAAGCAGTGCTAATCCTTCAAGTGTGTGTCCATACTACCTAAATGCATTAGCCATGGACTAGTTTTGTACCATATTTTGTTAATCTATAAGTGTGTATGTGTGTCTCTGTCCATCTATCTATCTATCCATTTATCTCTATTATCTATACATTTTGAGTTGAGGTTCTTATGTTCTTCCCATATTTGCCAAAAATATCAAAAATGTCCTAAAAGTGAATAATTTTTTTATGTAAATATTTTGTTTTGGGTTTTTCTCTAATGGTTCAAAAAGCATGTAGGTGGAGAATTTGGCCTTATCCTAAATGAATCATATCTTTAGCATCAACACTGGCTTGGGATGAAAATAATCTTGGGGGATTATTCTCATTTTTACATGTTGAACCCTGAAACTTCAGGCTGTTTTTCAACTTAGTCACTAACTCATTAAGCTGTACTTTTCCCCACAGGATGTGAGGAGGTGGTAGGTCTAAGGGACCGTAAATGTCTCTAAACCATCACCCCCACCTAACCCTAGGGAATAGATTGAGTTTTGTGGAATACAGGGAATACAGGAATACAAGATCAACCATTGTGTTTCTGTTATTCTTTCCAGAAGCCTTAACAATAAACTATAGGAAAAATGGACATAAATAACTTTTGTTTTGACACAGTTGTATAGTCTGCTACTAAATGTTCTACCCTCCTGCCCATAGTTAAGTCCATTTGTTCACTCCACAAAGAGGGTATTTCTAAAAGTGTGTTGAAATTATGTACACCTTTAGGTTTTGGTTGAGAAGTTTACAGTCTTTGGAATGAGTAAAAACTTGAACTAAAGATTGTATGCAACAGACCTAAATTCAATGTCATTCTATGGCATTTTAGGATGGTTGTTTATGGGCTGAATCATATCCCTCCAAAGTTTATGTATTAAATCTCCAACCCCTAGTGCCTCAAAATGTGACTATATTTGGAGATAGGACCATTCAAGGGGTAATTAAGGCTAAAGGAGGTTGTATGGTGGTCACTAATCAAATATGATCGGTGTCCTTATAAGAAGAGGAAATTTAGACACACATAAGAAACACCAGGGATGCATAGAAAGACCATGTGAGAACACAGTGAGGTGGTGGCCATCTGCTAGCCAAGGAGGGAGGCCTTAGGGGAGTTAAAATTGCCAACACCTTGACCTGGATTTCCAGCCTTCAGAACTATGAGAAAATATTTCTGTTATTTAAGACACCCTGTGTATGGTACTTTGTTATGGCAGTTTCATCACTGTGTAAACATTATAGAGCACACTTACATAAACCTAGATGGCCAAATGCATACCAAGGCTATGGTATAAACTATTGCTTCTGGGCTATACACCTATACAACAGGCTTACAACTGAATTAATTACAATATGATGGTGAATACTTGTGTATCTAAATATATCAAAACATTAAAAGGGTACAGTAATATAGTTTTATGCTATATTTATCCTGCATTTAAACAATGGTAGACCTATATAAGTAGATCTATTATAATCTTATGAGATGACTATTCTATTTGTAGTCTATCACTGACTCAACTATCCTTATACAGTGTATTATTATATGCAAATCTGAGTATAACTTGCAGTACTACTGTAATCATGGGAAAGTTATTTAAACTTTTTTAACACCAGCTTCTTCATTTGTAAGCTGGGGATAATAATAACTACCTATCAGATTATCTTGAGGATTAAATGTATCTATGAAAACTGTATGATGTAAAGTAGGTAATCAAAAAATATATTTCAGTGGGGACTGAGCAAGATTGTGGACCAGAAGGATTATTCCACTGAGCTGTCCTAGAACAAGAGGGGGAAAAGAGAGAACCCAGCCATACCTGGCATAGGGACCTTATCCAGAGTTGTAGCTCAGAAATCACTGCAAGGAGGTGGTGGGCTAGAAACAGTGTATGATCCAGAGTGGTGGAAATCTGATGAATTAGGCAAGTGATTGCAACAGGCTGGGATAGGCTGCCTCCCCATGGAGGTCCCAGATGGGAAGAAGCCTTCCAGAGTTCTCAGTTGTTGGGGGAAACTGCACATGGAGTCAAAAGCTTGGAAGAGTGAGTGGACTCAAATAGTATGCAGCAATCAGATTTGAATGCCAGTTGGACTGGATTTGCCACAGGTTTGGTGACTGCTGAGGTAGCCATACTAAGAAAGTCTCCATGGCCAAAGGGCTGCCATGGCAGGAAAGTCGTGAGAAAGTCTTAGCAGGGGCCTAAAACCAACTGTCTTAACTTTGCCTGCCAGGATCAGAACTCAACTCTTGGGACAGGCTGAGGGACCCCTTCACCCCATGGGAACTGGAGTCAGGGGCACTGTAAGACCTGCCCCGAAGGGTTCTTATGAGCTTTAAGATCCCAACTCTGCAGGATCTAAATGCTGAGGAAACAATCAGGCAATCACTAAAGACAACTAAGTTTGGAATAAGGACTGTAGAGGTTGCTGGCTGTGCTCTGTTGTCTTCTGAAAAAAACCACACTGCCACTTGTTTTCCCTGATGACATATTCCAACATACTGTCATCGAGAGCAAGGACCTCTGTTTGAAACAAAGGAGGCAGTGAAAAGGAAAAAGGAGAACAAGGATGTGAACAAGAAGTAAGAACACATGAGGAGGAACCAACAGAAAAATTCAGGCAATATGAAAAACCAAAACAAAGGAACTCCCACAAGGGACCATAAGGCAGCTGCTGCAGAAGACTCCACTTACAGAGAATTAATGGACTTGACAGAAGGGGAATTTAAAATGTGGATGATAAAAACAATATAAGGAATGAATGAGAAAACGGAAAGACAGAACCAAAAGTCAGGCAAGAGATATGTAGAATATTGAAAGGAGATGGTAGAGCTTAAGGAAATGAAGGAGACAATCAGGGAATGTAAAGATGTAGTAAAGGTATCAAAAATAGGTTAGACTATGAAGAGGAAACAACCTCAGAACTGGAGAATAAGGTTTTTTAGTTAATCCAGGTAGTTAAAGAAGCAGGAAAGAAGAGAGAGAAAGCAGAACAGGTGCTTAGAAACCTATGAGACTCCATGAAGCATTCAAACATACCAATAATAGGGATCCCTGAAGGGGAAGAAGATTTTCCCAAAGGAATGGAAGCCCTACTGGAGACTATCATAAATGAAAACTCCCAAGTTTTTACTAAAGAATCCAACACAACTTGGCACACTCCTTTCAGATGGATATCAAACTCTGACTCAAACAGAGCCTCTCCAAGACACATTGAAATGACCTTGTTCAAAGTCCAGATGAAAGAAAACATTCTACAAGGAGTAAGCACCAACTGACCTACAGAGGCAGAGCCATTAGGATGACAGCAGACTTTTCAACTGAAATTTTCCAAGCCAGGAGAGCATAATCATCCACCTTCAACATTCTTAAACACAAATATATATATATATATATATATAAATTTCAGAGTGGTTGCTCTCTACTTAGAGAAAGGTATGGATTTTTTAGTCTATCAGACTCATATTTGAATCCAAGTTCTGCCATTTAGCTAGGCAAACTTGGACACATTCCCTAAAATCTCCAACCCACAGACCCTACATGTAAAACATTCAGCATACATTATGTGCTTACACTATGTTCATTCTGCTTGAAGTTTCTGTTTACAGATTCAGTTCCAATTCTTTCAAAGCAATATGCACAGTAATATACAGAGTGTGTTTGCTAGGGAGAGGTGAGAGGTGAAGAGTCTTATGGGAAGGATGGAGCTCTGATTGCAATATTTATAATACTAAAGTTTTGATTCCTCACCCTTACTCATCAGATGATGAGTAAATGGAATGGCTTCTCTGAAGGAAGAACAATAGACTAAGAAGTCAAACAGAAAACATTACCACAGGCTGAGATAATGGCTATTAATAATCCAGGACTAGAAGGGGCCATGTGAAATCTTGTTACCAAATCTTGATTTCTAGGTGGAAAAATAAGTGAAAATAGAACTGAAATAAGGAAAAATCTAGTTACATGTATTTCCTTCCCAAAAAAGGATTAAAAATCACAATTAATTCCATCACCAATAGACAATCCCTTTTAATTTACTACAGCTTTCCCGAGATCTATAACTGTGTGTATACATTTACCTGTATACTTATATTAAAAGTACTTGCATAAACTTTGGATAACTGCTTTTATTCCTTTTGTAACAGAAGTTTACAAACCAATTCTCATGTCATTAAATAGTCCATTCAATATTATTTTAAAATGGCTGGAAGTTATTGTATTGCTAGAATATACTAGAATTTAAAAACAAATCCTTTTTGTTAAACATTTAGGTCCAACAGACTTTGTTTTTAAAAATCAAGATGTTATTTCTCTGGATGGTGATATGATTGTTGAATTACAGGTGTATAGAGTGAGTTGAGATATATGGAGTGTGCAAATGTGAGCTTGTGCAAGTGGGTAAAGACAATGTCCACTATGGCTCTGGGTATTGTAAAAAAAAAGAGAGAGAAAAAAAGAAGTACAGAAGGTAAACATTGCGAGAAATGAATTTCTACCTTAAATTGATAGGAAAAAGTCATTTGGGAGGCCATTTTTAGTCCTTTTTAAATAGAGCATCACTTATCTACACAAAAGCCTATATCTCACTTGGAATTATTGTGTCTTTAGCACTGAGTAATGCCTTCTATTTTGGACTGGTCCAAGAGAAATATACAATGGTCCCAACATAACTTTTTTCAGCCTTAACAATTGGAACGAGAGAAGGAACTTGTATGTTTATAGAGCTTCATTGAGAGTTGTGTGGAATTCTAGTTACAAGAAAGATGTTTACAATTCTAAATGAGCATTTTGTGTCCTGTCAAAATTATAGAGATTTTTTTTGAAGTGGTCTTATGTTTGTAGATAGAGTCATTATTATTCTATTCATCAGAAGTAAGATATCCATTTCATATTTCCCTCTCTCTCTGTCTCAGTTCATAAAACAAAAATATCTTTCATGGAATCAAATACCCAGTTAGGAAAATGTGTCGAGATTACAAGTTCAGCTCAAAAATATGAAAAAAGTGAAGTTTGTTCAGCTTCTCGCCACTTTTTCCTGCTCCCACATCTGTGAGTCACCACACTGTATGAAAAATATCTGGAGTGAGAACTATTCCTTGGCAAGTCATGTTATTAGACAACCTTCTCTATCACTCACAGAAATGACCCTTATCTCTTTTCTTGCCAGAAGAATGTCTTGCAGAGGCATTTCATCTAGTCCAGAATAATTTCCTATGTTCCTCAGGGATTGACTACTCTATTCTTGAGTGATTTTGTAAATACCACTACCTCATTGTAAAGAAAAGGGCTGGGGTTTATTTTCTTGGCTAGTTGACATTGGTAAATCCTATCAGTTTGGTCTTATAAACAGAAGCCCTGACAATTTCAGGAAAGGCATCAATTTAATATAGTAATTTATGAAGAAAAATGCCTAGATTAGAATATAAAAAATAAGCAGATAATGATATATTTCCAGGAAGTATAGGTACATAATATCACGTTAACATTTCTTGGATCTATTAAGAACACCAACACCATTAGCCCAAGCACTTAGCTTTCCTAACTATATGAAATATGGTTTTTAAAAATATATTTTTCATAAATATGTCCTCTTGTACCCACTCACATTTTCCTACAGACATCTCCCTTCCCCTCATCTCTAAAAATCAAGTATCTTAACTAATTAATGTCAGGCCTGAAGAGATGTTTGTATTGACATCTTCTTTGACTTTAAGGTAAGAACAGAGATTTTTAGTGACCACTTGACTGGTAAAATTTCTGTTATTCTTTCTCCATCACTTAGTGATTTTATTGTCACTACAGCAGAAGAATGAGGAAATTTTGTGATATATCTGATAGTAGATTAGTAACCAGACTATCTAGAGAGCTCCTACAACTCTAACAAACAAGATAAACAAACTGATTTAAAAATGGGCAAGGAAGTTGAAACAGACATTTCTCCAAAGAGAAATAAACAAATAGCCATTAAAGACATGAAAAAGATATTTAATGTCACTAACTGTTAGAGAGATGCAAATCAAATCTACATCCGTCAAGATGGCTACTTAGTAAAAACAGAAGCAAAAACAGAGCATTACAAGCCTTCGTGTGGATATAGATAAATTGAAACCCTTAAACATTGATGGGAGAAATATAAGATGGTACGGACACTGGGGAAAATAGTTTGATTGTTCCTGAAAAATTTTAAAGTATTAAGGAATTGCCCGTATGATCTAGCAATTCAGTTCTAGGCATATATCCAGATGAATTGAAAGCAAGGTCCAGAATAGTCCAGAATATTGTAAGTCTCACCTAGAAGAGATATTTGTACACCCATGTTCATAAGTCATAGCCAAAAAGAGGACATAACCTAGTCCCTGGTGACAGCTGAATGGATAAGCAAAATGCTAAGTGGTCTAAACATACAATGAAGTGTTATTCAGCCTTAAAAAGAAAGGCAGTTCTGAAATATTCTACATCATGGATGAATCTTGAGGAAATTATCCTAAGTAAAATAAGCCAGTCACACACACACACACAACTCCCCCACCACACACAAATACTACATAATTCCACTACTATGAGGTACCTAGACTAGTTAAAATTTTAGAGACATAAACTTGTTCCCGAGGGGCAGAAGAGTTTTTTCTAGGTTCTTCTGATTTTGTTGCTGTTATTGTTTTAGGTCTTACATTTAATCCATCTTGAGTTGACTTTTGTATATGGTGACAGGTAAGGATCCAGGAGCTAAGCTGTGGATACACAGGGGCACACAGAGTTGTACAGTGAACACTGGAAGGCAAAAGAGGGGTGGGGAAGGAGATGAGGAAGATGAGTTACCTCTTGGGTACAGTGTGCACCATTCAAATTATGGGTATGCTAAAACTTCATGTAACCAAAAAGCACTTGTAACCCTGAATCTACTGAAATTTAAAAAAATAAAAAATTAAAGACAGAATGTGGAATGTTGGTTGCCAAAAGCTGGGGAAAAGGAGAACTGAGGAGTTGTTTCATGGGTATAGAGTTTCAGTTTTACAAGAGAAAAAGAGCTCTGTAGATAGATGGCGGTGGTGGTTATACAACATTATCCACGTACTTAACAGCCACTGAATTGTACACCTAAAAAGAGCTCATATGGTAAATGTTATGTATCTTTTATCAAAAATAATTGGGAAAAAATGGGGAAATATTTTTCTCTTTTTAAGCACCACTCCTGTTTCATTTCTATTTTTTTTTTAACATTAATGGTAGTTTCTATTCTTTCATTTGACTTGGATTGTTGGGTAGACGCATTTCTTAGTTGCTTTGCATTATGTGACATTTCAGCAGTAAATCTCGGAAGAAAATATTTCATTTTCAAGTTGCTTCCACAGGATAGAACAGCTATAAAATGATCAGAGGTACCCGTAGCATGTGTTAACAAGGCATTCCATTGATACGACTGGGCAAACTAGACCCAGAGTCCTCTAATTAGCTGTGGTGACTAGTTAACAAACAGATGAGGTGAGGTAAGTAATTTTATGTCCGCACGCTTGCATGAGGAAGTGGCTGAAGGGTGGAGTGTGTATTTTGGTCAAGAGAATGTTTCAGTGATATTTTCTTTTCCATGTTGATAATAATTCAACCATTCCAGAAATCTAAAGATATTCAAGTTGACAAGTATTATTGGCTCTGAAAACACTGATTATTTTTGTTCATATAGTTAATAAACAGTACTTTCTTTCCTATGGAAAAACAATCCAACTTTATACCAATTATTTTGATTTATATACACTCACTATCGAGAGCAAAGGCTTTATTAGGTAGTAAGGTAATTTTGTGTTTTTGAAACTAGTTTTCAAAATGTTTAATATTTGAAATGCATTGCCCAAAAATACTGGGGATGGATTATTGAAATGTTAATAATGATTTTTCTGCTTTTGCGAAGTGGAAATAAAGTTAATACACAGAAACCTACCGTGGAGCTTGAGAGTTTAAAGCCCATGTGTTAATTTTGGAGATAGTACTAAGAACACCTCTTCTGCTACACAAAATTTGCACTTGGGCCCTTTAACATGTCCTCTGCTGAGCTGACCCTTTGGCCAAGGATCATTCCCTCCATGTTCACACCAATGCTCCGGCTTTCCATGCAAATTGAAGAACCCTCAACGGTACAGTTGAAGGGGAAATAATCATTCATTTTAGATGATACATATGAAAGCATCCCAATCCTGGTGTCATTTGCTTTCTTTGAGAAGAAAAAACAGAGACAAACAGCCTGCTTTGTCTTAAAAAATTTTATAAAAATAATAGACGGTTAAAAATTCAGATGATTTAGATATCTGGAAAGTAGGAAGTGCATGTCCCCATCTCTCTGAGCAAACCCATTCTCCAAAGAGAATCACTTTAAGACGTTGGCACAGACACTTCTAAATATTTTCTTTGACCTATAAAAAAAGGTGTATATATTTTTTATAAAAATGAAATTAAAAATGCATGCTGTTCTTAACTAACTTGTTATCATTTAGTAATATGTCACAGAAGTTTTGTGTCATTACACAGAGACCTGCCTCATTGTTTTTCACGTCCACATGGTGTTCCATTTTAATAGATGTTTCACGACATGTGTAATTCATGCCTTCTTTTCTTTCTTTCTTTTTTTTTGAGATAGATTCTTCTGTTGCCCTGGGTAGAATGCCATTTCATTATCATAGTTCACAGCCACCTCAAACGCTTGGGCTCAAGTGATCTTCTTGCCTCGGCCTCCCGAATAGCTGAACCTACAGGTGCCTGCCATAATGCCCAGCTAAAAATGGTTTTTCTATTTTTGGTAGGGATCGAGGTCTCTCTCTTGCTCAGGCTGGTCTTGAACTCCTGAGCTCAGCCTCCCATAGTGTTAGAATTACAGGCATCTGCAATTCCTTTATTAGGTCATGGAAGAAGCCCAAGTGCCCATCCATCCACGAATGGATCAACAAACTGTGGTATATGTACACCATAGAATACTACGCAGCCATTAAGAAGGATGGAGACTTTACGTCCTTCACGTTCACATGGATGGAACTGGAGAATATTCTTCTGAGCAAAGTATCACAAGAATGGAGGAAAAAGTATCCAATGTACACACCTTTATTATGAAACTAATTCATACCTTTTATATGAAAGCTATAACCAAATAGCCTAAGAATGTGGGGAGGGGGGAGGGAGAAGGGTGGGGGAATGGGTGGAGAGGGGGGAGGGAGAAGGGTGGGGGAATGGGTGGAGGGAGGGGGATTGGAGGGACCATTTTT
>CAUYQV010096132.1:0-11968 GCA_963574575.1 Galagoides demidoff
AGAAATCAAATCATTTACTGATATACAAACATTGAGGAAATTCACCACAACAAGACCAGCTCTACAGGAAATACTTCAACCTATTCTACATACTGACCATCACAATGGATCAACAGCAAAGTAAGAACTCAGAAATTAAAGGACAGAACCTAACTTCCACCATGATGCAAAAGATAAAACTAAGCAATGGACTCTCACAAAATAAAATGAATAGAACACTACCACACTTATCAATTATCTCAATAAATGTCAATGGCTTGAATTCCCCACTGAAGAGGCATAGATTGGCTGACTGGATTAAAAAACACAAACTATCCATTTGCTGTCTTTAGGAAACACACCTAGCTTCAAAAGACAAATTAAAACTCCAAGTTCTTTGATGGTTCTCCATACTTCCTTCCAAAAGGTTGTATTAGTTTGCAGTCCCACCAGCAGTGTAAAAATGTTCCCTTCTCTCCACATCCACACCAACATCTGCAGCTCTGAGACTTTGTGATGTGAGCCATTCTCTCTGGGGTTAGATGAGAACTCAAGATGCTTTTGATTTGCATTTCTCTAATGATTAGGGACAATGAGCATTTTTTCCTGTTTGTTAGCCATTCATCTGTCTTCTATAGAGAAAGTTCTATCATGTCTCTTGCCCAGTGACAGATGGGATTGTTTGGTCTATTTTTGTTGATTAATTTGACTTCTTTATAGATCCTAGTTATCAATCTTTTGTCCAGTTCTAATATACAAATATCTTTTCACATTCTACCGGTTATCTATTTGCTTATGTTGCTGCTTCCTTGGCTGTAAGGAAGCTTTTCAGTTAAATTAAGTCCCATTTGTTTATTTTTGTTATTGTTGCAAATGCCACAGAAGTCTTGGTCAAAACTTATTTCCCCAGGACAATATCTTTAAGTGTTTTCCTCACACTTTCTTCGAGGATTGTTATTGTTTCCTGCCTTAGATTTAAATCTTTTATCCATCTTGAGTCAATTTTTGCAAGTGGTGAGAGATGTGGGTCCAGTTTCAGTCTTTTGTATATGGTTATCCAGTTCTCCCAATACCATTTATTGAATAGGGGTTCTTTTCCCCCAGTGTATGTTCTTGTTTGGTTTATCACAAATCAGGTGGATGTAAGGTGTTAGTTTCATCACATGGTTTTCTATTTGGTTCTAAATGTCAATGTCTCAATTTTTATGCCAATACCATGTTGTTTTGAACACTATGGCTTTGTAGTACAGCCAAAATTCTGTTAGAGTAATATCCCTAGTTTTGTTTTTATTACTAAGAATTGCCTTGGCTATACAGGGCTTCCTCTGATCCCATATAAAACAAAGAATTATTTTTTCTAAATCTTGAAAGTATGATGATGGTATTTTAATGGAGACTGCATTGAATCTGTGAATTGTTTTGGGTAGTATAGACATTTTCACAATGTTGATTCTTCCCAACCATGAGTATGGCATGTTCTTCCATTTGTTAATATCTTCTGCTATTTCTTTTCTTAGGTTTTCATAATTTTCTTTGTAGAGATCCTTCCCCTCTTTTGTTAGGTATATTCCTAGGTATTTCTTTTCTTTTCTTTTTTTTAAAGCTACTGTGAAGGGAATTGTGTCCTTGATTAGCTTCTCATCATAGCTGTTACTGGCATGTACAAAGACTACTGATTTGTGGACACTGATTTTATATCCAAATATATTGCTATATTTTTTGATGACTGTCTTATGGTTGAGTCTTTGGAGTTCTCTAAGTATAAGATCATGTTGCTGGCAAAGAGTGAGAGTATGACCTCCTCTGCACCCATTTGGATGCCCTTTATTTCCTTCTCTTGCCTGATTATAATGGCTAGAACTTCCAGCACTATGTTGAATAGTAGTGGCAATAGAGGACAATCTTGTTTGATTCTAGTTCTAAGTAGAAAAGCTTTCGGTTTTACCCCATTCAGTATAATATTAGTGGTGAGTTTCTCATAGATGGCTTCAATCAGCTTAAGAAATATGCCACCTATGCCTATATTCTTAAGTATTCTAATTAGAAAATAATACCGAATTTTATCAAAAGCTTTTTCTGCATCTATTGAGAGGATCATATGGTCTTTGTTTTTGCTTCTGTTGATGTGGTGAATTATGTTTATGGACTTGCGTATGTTAAACTAGCCTCGTATCCCTGGGATGAAACCTACTTGATCATGATGAATAATTTTTTAAAGTGTAGCTGTAATCTATTGGCTAGAATTTTACTGAGGATTTTTGCATCTATATTCATTAGTGAAATTGGTTGGTCAGAAGTTCTCCTTTTTAGTTGGGTCTTTTCCTGGTTTAGGTATGAGGGTGAAATTTCCTTCATAGATCATGTCAGAGAAGATTCTTTCCTTCTCAGTTTTTTTTGAATAATTTCTGCAACATGAGTATAAGCTCTTCTTTGAAGAATTCTGGTGTGAAGCCATCTGGACTAGGGCTTTTTTTTTTGGTTGGGTGATTTTGTATTGTTTCTTCAATCTCAGTTCTTGAAATTGGTCTGTTCAAGAGATCGATCTATTCTTGGTTAAGTCTGGGAAGAGGGTTTGATTCCAGGTATTAATCCATTTCTTCCATATTGTCAAATTTCTGGACATAGAGTTTCTTGTAGTATTCAGAGATGATCTCTTGTATTTCTGTGCATTTGTTGTTATTTCCCCTTTATCGTTTATTTTTATTTTTTCTTGTTTGGAATTCATTGAGGGTACAAAGAATTAGGTTATACTGATTGCATTTGTCAGATAAAGTTCCTCTTATAATTGTGTCCCACCACCTTTATCATTTTTGATGAGGTTATTAGAGATTTATCTTTTCTGTTTCTAGTTAATCTGGCCAAAGGTTTATCAATTTTATTTATTTATTTTTTAAAAATCAACTTTTTGTTTCATTAATATTCTGAATGATTCTTTTGTTTCAATTTCATTAATCTCTGATTTAATTTTGGTTATTTCTTTTTTTCTGCTGGGTTTGGGATTAGATTGTTCTTCTTTTTCCAATTCCATACGATGGTTCATGAGTTTGTTGATGCACTCTCTTTTTGTTTTTTGAATTTAGGCATCTATTGGGATAAATTTCCCTCTTAATACTGCTTCATCTGTATCATATCCCACAAGTTTTGGTAATTAGTGTCTTCACTGTTGTTATGTTTGATAAATTTAATGATTTCTTCTCTCTTCCTGAAGTCAACTATCATTCAGCATAAGGTCGTTTAACTTCCATGTCTTTGTGAGGGGTGAACATTTTTGGGGGGTTGAAACCTTTATTCCCTTGTGGTCTGAGAAAATACAAGGTATGATTTCTATTCTTTTAATTTTGCTGAGGTTTGATTTGCATCCTAGGATATGGTCTACTTTGGAGTATGTACCATAGGCTGACGAGAAAAATGTATGTTCTTTAGGTTTGGGATGATATGTTTTGTAAATGTCTATTAATCCCATTTGTTCTAGGGTCACATTTTAAATCCTTTGTGTCTTTGTTTAGTTTGTGTTTAGAGGATCTGTCTGGTTCTCTCAGAGGGGTGTTAGTCCCAGCTATTATGCTATTGGGCTATCATATTGATCAGACCCATCAAGGTCTATTTCATAAATCTGAGGGCATTTATGTTGGATACATAAATATTTAAAATTGAAATGTCTTGTTGTATTGTTCCTTTGACAAATATAAAGTGAACATCTTTGTCTCTTTTAACTTTAGTTGCTTTAAATCCACTTGTATCTGAAGATAAGATTGAAACTCCTCCTTTCTTCTGATTTCCATTTGCTTGAAACAGTGTTTTCCACCTCTTAACCCTGAATCTTGATTTGTCCTTCAAGGTTAAGTGTGTCTCCTGGAGACAGTATATTGATGTCTTGTGATTTTTTTTTATCCAATCCCAGCCTATGCCTCTTCCATGATTAATTCAATCCATTGTCATTTATTGAGAGAATTGATAAGTGTGGTGGAGTCCTATTCATCCTATTTTGTGAAAGTCTGTGTGTAGTTTCATCCTTTGCACCATTGTGGAAGCTATGTTTTGATCTTTAGCTTCTGGATGTTTACTTTGCTGGTGGTCCATATGATGGTCAGTTTTGAGAATAGATCTAAGTATTTCCCATAAAGCTGGTCTCATTGTGGTGCATTTCCTTAGTGCTTGTATATCCGCATAAGATTTTATTTCTCCATCAATTTTGAAGCTTAGTTTAGCAGAATATAGAATTCTGGGCTCAAAATTGTTTTGTTTAAGAATGTTGAAGGTAGATGAACATGCTCTTCTGGCTTGGAAGTTTTCCATTGACGAGCCTGCTGTCATCCTAATGGCTCTCCCTCTGTAGGTCAGTTGACACTTACTCCTAGCTGCTTGCAGAATTTTTTTCTTTTATCTTGACTTTGGACAGGTTCATTACAGTGTGTCTTGGAGAAGCTCTGTTTGAGTTGAAATGACCCAGCATTTGATATTCATCTGAAAGGAGTGTGTCAGGGTCTTTAGTAAGACTTGGGAAGTTTTCATTTATGATAGTCTCCATTAGGACTTCCACTCCTTTGGGACAATCTTCTTCCCCTTCAGGAATCCCTATTATTCATACGTTTGAACACTTCATGGAGTCTCATAGTCTCTAAGCACCTGTTCTGTTTTCTCTCTTTTCTTTTCTCCCTCTTTACCTACTGGGGTTAACTCAAAAATTTTATCCTCCAGCTCTGAGATTCTTTCTTCTCCCAGGGTCTTACCTACTTTTGTTACTTTCTACTGCATCTCTACATTTCTTGATTGTCTCCTTCATTTCCTTAAGCTCTGCCATATCCTCTCTTTATTAGTATCTCTCATCTAACTTTTGGTTCTGTCTTTCCATTTTCTCATCCATTCCTTTTATTGTCTTTATCATCCATATTTTAAAATCCCTTCCTGTCAAATTTGTTAATTCTTCATAAATAGAGTCTTCTGCAGTAGCTGCCTCACAGTCCCTTGGGGGAGTTGCTCTGTTTTTGTTTTTCATGTTGCCTGAATTTTTGTGTTGATTCCTCCTCGTATGTTCTTTCTTCTTATTCACCTCCTTGTCCTCCTTTTTCCTTCTCACTTCCTCCTCTGCTTCACATTACCTTGTCTTAGAGCTTAGGCCTTAAATGGTCTCAGCCTGAGAAAAGCCAAACTCTTCCTTGTGGCCAAAAAAATAGGAGTCCTTACTCTTGATGACAATATGTTGTAATATGTTGCCAGAATACCAGTTGGTGCTGTGGGGTTTTTTTTTTTAGGAGAGAGAGAACTCAGCCAGCAACCTCTATGGTCTTTATTTCTAATTTAGTTAACTTTAGCAATCACCTAATTGTTTCCTCAGCATTCAGACCCTGCTAGGTTGGGACCTTAAAGCTCACAAGAATCCTTCAAAGGCAAAGTCTTCACAGTGCTCCCTTACTCCAGTTCCATGGGTTAAGAAGTGAAGTACCTCAGCCTGTCCTAAGAGTGGAGTTCTGATCCTGGCAGGTGGAATTAAGGTGGCCATACTTTAGGCCCCTGCTAAGACCTTCTCCCAACCTTACCATAATGGCAGCCTACTGGCCCCCAAGACCTCAGTATGGCTGCATCACCAGCCACCAAACCTATGGCAAATCCACTCAAACCAGTATTCAAATCTATTTGTTGTAGATAGTATACAGTTGCTGTATACTATTCAAGTCCACCAACTCTTCCAAGCTTTCCACTTAATGTGCAGCTTCTCTCACAATTGAAAACTCTGGAAAAGCTTCCTCCTGTCCTGGACCTCCATGGGAGACCAGAGATCCCAGCTGGTCACAATCATTTGCCTAGTTTGTCAGATTTCCACCACTCTGTATCACACCTGTATCCAGCTCACCATCTCCTTGCTCTGCTCCCTGCGCTATGACTCTGGGTAAGGTCCCTGTGCCAGGTATGACTAGGTTCTTTCTTTTTTCCCAGTTGTTCTAGGAGAGCTGAGCCAAATGATCTTTCTGGTCTACCATCTTGCTCCATCCCCAAAGAAATTACATTTTTAAAGCATAATGATAAAACCCAGAAAACATGAAGAAACTATAATATTTTTAGTGGAACTATGGGGATTTGTGGGTCAATTAACTGATTTTTTTTAATACAAGTGAGTTAGTGCTGCTTGGTGTGTATTAATTTGGTTAAACTCTTTCATGATCCATAGCACTGAAAAATCATTTCATGGCACAAATATAGGCTATCAGAAATTTTACAGTGTATAGACAAGACATATTTTTGCTCTTTTGAAGACCATCGCCAAACTGAAAGTCTAACTGGAATAGCCTAAGTTTTAATTCTGAACTATGTTGGAAAAAAATCCATAACCACATGATCTATAGACCACTTATAGACTTCTTTGCCAACCAAGGACAGTAGTTCTATCTTTCAAGAAAGACATTCCATGAGAAATAAGAATCTTTTTAATAATGACTCTCTAAGTATGTTTTATAACTAGGAAAGGGCTTCCCATAAATAACCAGCGTACTTTGGAAGGAAGCCCAGGAGAAAAGAACAGAGGGCAATGTTTATGTGCTAATCTCAAAGACTAGAACTGTTGAGTAGAAAAGGGAACAAGACAGAGGGTTGAGGAGTCTGGGGGCAGTTCTGGAGAAGCAGCTGAGTGGTGGAACATAGGTTAGAGGTACCAAGTCATCAGGAGAGAGATGGGCCACATCCTCTCTGAACCTTTCAAGGCAACTGTCACTTTTGGAACATAGTCATTTTAGTGTCAGGCATACACTATCATATTTCATCCAAATAATGGCAAAAATATCTCTAAAGAGCCATTGGATATCAGAATGGGCTTTGCTGCCTTCTGAGTGACTGAAGAAGGCTCAGAACACAGGCTATGGAGCCAAATAGCCTGAGTTCAAACCCAAACTCTGCCATTTACAAGAGACTGGGTACAGTTAGGCAAATCCTTAGCCCCTTTATATCCTGATTTCTATATCAATAAAATAGAGATAATAATGCCAAACATCCAGACTTTTGTGGGACTCCACACCTTAACTGCCTTGTGAGTTGTATTTAACTCACACTGGTTTTGAGCCCAGGGCCTCATGATGCTGTGAAACCTCTGCAAGTTTTCACTGTCGATCAGCATTTCCTCCCTCCACCTGTGCCCTACTTAAGCCACCTACCCAAGTGGACCACATATGTTGGATCATGTTTTCTGATTACTATAACTTCTGTTTGCACTTTGAATGTTTGCCTGGCAGCTCTTTAAACAAAATCCGTAAGATAATATGCAGTGATCTGACATGGTTATACATACCTAAGGGCTATAATTCAGAAGTCATCATCCAGAACCACCCAAGGTCCACTCCAAGGTATTTAGTGGTATTAGCACAACTATAATACCTCTATGTGTGGAATGACAAAAGACTCAGTTCTCAGAAACAAATTCAGTAAGTATGTTGTGAGTCACATACAACTCACGGCATGGCATGCAGCATAAAATTGATTATAGCACTGTGTGACTTGCATATAATTCATACACAATAAAAATAGCAAATTTTTCATTTGTTTCATTCATTTTGCAAATTTTTTTTCTATTTTTGTAATAAACACCATGACCCCAAGAATAAAATCTTTTTTCCCCCTAGTATAGCAATGTGTCAAACGTAAAATGTTTAGAATAATACTCACCACACAGTTGGTGCTCAGTAAATGCTGGCTACCTTTGTTGCCGTTATGATTATTCCATGGTAAAATGTGAATGATAACATACTTAGCAAATGTCCCGTATTTTCAGGGAAAGAAGCAGAACACTCCAGAACAAATCTTAGTAAAACAATATAATGTCACTTCTTTAAAATGTAACACAAAAATTGAGACTTTTTGAGTGAATGATAGCCCATTTCCTATGTTTCTGATGCAGCAATTCATAGTCAGAACCATAGACCAAAGTATCCAAAGATACTTCCACCTTTGGAAAGGGCACTATAGAGACACTTAGTTACGTGTTTTGCACAGTTTTACATGTGACAAAAATATTCAATTTTCAGCAATCATGGGTGTTTGTTACTCATTTTTAAAATATGTTAGACAAAACAGTGACACGAAAACATTGCACTTAATGCAAACTGGGAAGACTGAGAAATTCTCCGTCCAGTTCATTTTATACTGACTCACTATGACAAAGCCTTCCTGGCTTGGTAGCTTCTAATTCCATAACACTGTAATTTTGAACCAGACTCCTATGGCTCTGTTAGAGGCTTTGTGTGGAGTGTGCTCTCTAGCCCACCTTCCAGGTGAGTCTCTTTCTTTCTCTCTGCCTCTGACTCGCTGTGTCTCTTCCTTACTCCCTGTCTTTATCTCATTCACCATCTCAATTTGCTCATTATTTTCAAAGACTGTGAAAGTTCTAAATGGATAAACACTTCACTTTCTTGCTGCCTCCTAAGAACCTTTCTACACTGTCACCCATGTTTCCAGGTGAGCAATGTCCAGTTGCTGCTGTCCCACAAAGAAAGCAGCATGGAGATGCAGTGGGTGGGAATTCTCCTTCCCCTTTCCTTTTGATACAAATGTCCTCAATTTGGTATTTTCACTAATTTCTGCTTTTTACCTCCATTTTTACCTCTTCCTCTATTTCATTAATCTATTTTCTTTTTCAAAACAGAAAATATGTTTTCTCAGGTATGCTAGCTACGTATGTTGTTGTAGTTGTTAAAACGATGATATCAATGACAGTAATATTATGGCAATATACCTTATATTTCAGATATTTTTGCTTTTTGATAGGAAATAGCTGCCATAAAATATTGAGAATGATTTTTCCCAAGGGAAAAAATCCTGTTGAATGTCACTTGGCTAATCCTAACCATTAGGTCCTTCCCAGCTATTGTGTATAAAACACACTTTTAATGGTTCAAGAGTAACTATCTGGAGGACCTCCTTGATTTTGCAGTACAGCTTTCACATGATAATTATCTCATTTGTCAGTGCTAACATGGATTAAAACTTAATTATCCAAACAGTTAAAGATTCAGGTAGGAGGAGCCTGTTGGGAGGTTGGATCAGGAGAGAAAAAAGCAAGAGCAGGTTGGAGCAGAGTAAGGGAGAAGATAGATGCCCACATGGGCTTGGAGTCTGGGCAATGACCCAGCCTGACAGTGATGTGAGGTTGAGGAGCTCCAAATGGAACTCTGTCAAGTCACTCTGGTACAAGAGTAGACTGTGGAATCAGGGTGTCAGATATTTGAGAATCTGGCTAGTTGGTGCCAGCTCATTGCATTCTTGAAATAGACTGAAGTTTAAAGAGGTTGTGTTATTAAAACTGACTATGTTGATATGTGAAAACTTAATTTACAATTTTCTATACATTTTTTCCTTAGGACCATTTAAATTTGTTTTAAAACTTTTGTCCTAACTTAACACTGTTTGTTTTTAAGAATAAATGTTTCTTTATTTCCACAGAAATGTCTGAGGATTAGTTTATCTTATTAATCTTCTTTCTCAGTTCTGATTAATTTAAATAAGAAACATAGGTGAGATGCATCATATGGTACATGTGAAACTTACTAAATGTAGAATACAAATGTCTTAACATAATAACTAAGGAAATGCTATGAAGGCTATGTTAACCAGTTGGACATAAATATTTCAAATTGTACATAAAACCAGCACATTGTACCCCATGATTGCATTAATGTACACAGCTATGATTTAATGGAAAAAAAAAGAAACATAGATGAAAAAATAATTCCTACTTAAAGATTACTCTAAGAGAAGAAAATATAAATCTTTAGAATTCAAAAAAGACCTTTTCAGAATATTGACCTGATAACTCTAGCTGGAAAATGTTGTGATTTTGGCTCTTAAATGCAGCAAATCAGACTGCAACTGTGTCCTGCCAAAATATCAAGAACAAAATGAAAAATAAAAATCTGCATCACTGCGTGTCCCACAGATTGGAATATTTGGCACTATATGTTTGGAACATCTGTACAACTGATGGAATTCTTCATCTGGATATTTTGGCATCATGACACCATCAGCTTTGACATTCTTTCTTTTCCAGGGCTAATTTGGGCAGAACACACACACACACACACACACAAACAAACAAACTCACACATACACACAAGATTCAGTCTTTAATATGTAAAAGACAAAGCGGCTGCAATCGTATTTCCTTTCCTGTTGACTTCTATGATATGAATGTTTGCATCACCACAAAATTTACATGTTGAAATTCTAATCCCAAAACGATGGTGGTGTCAGGAAGTGAGGCTTTTAGTAAGGCCTCAGGAAGAGTTCAGAGCCTTCATGAATATGATTCATTGTCCTTATAAAAGAGGCCCAAGAGAGATCGCTTATCCATCTGCCTATGAGGACACAGTGAAGATGCTTGTCTAACAAAAGAGCCTTCACCAGATACGTCTGCCATTACCCTTTTCTCCTCACTTTTGTTCATACTCTCCCTTTAATCCTTCCAGGGATTCTATCATCTTAGTGGTATGGATGGACCCACAGTGTTGGAAAGGATAGAGTTGGGGATACATGGGGGCTAGACCATTCCAAATGTGATATGTTTGTCCCTCATGGAGGAAGAGAATTTTGTGGCTATGACAGAGAATGTTAGGGCAAAGACACTAAGGAGAGAACAGCTTAGCATGTATATAACTTGAAAATAAATATTGCTTTGAATGTAGATCCATTTTAAGGTATGCAATTAGGGATATGGCAGGAAAGAAGCTATTTTCCACTTTATTTCTTATCTCATAGGTTATTTTCACATATAAAATGAGCCCTCCCAAAGCCCCATATTAAAGAATTTATGAGAATAAAGAGGAAAGATAGAGAACAAGCACTGACAGGGTCTCAAGACATAGCTGGCAGATTAAAGAGGGTGAAGGCCCAAAGTTATTTAAAACAGAGGGAAGAAAAAGGTGACAGGTAGGTGCAGCAGCCCAGGAAAGCCTTGGATAGGTACTGTGACCACGCTGGTTAGCAACCTGGATTTCTGTCCTCCTGCCTTAATGGACAAAGTACCTGGAGATAAAACTGAAAAGGTAGGTTGGGGTTAATAACGAGACCTTGAAATTCTAACCAAAAAATTTTTAAAGCAGTCATTTCAACTGGTGCGCTATGACACAATGGTGTGCCATGAAAATTTTTAAAGATCATGAATTAAATTATTTTCCTAAGAAGTTGAAAGCACAGCAAGTATATTCTTCTTTTCTTACTCTTTTTTTTTCATTTTTGATCAACATAATTTAAGTGTACTGTGGAAGTTAAACTATAGGTTCAAGTGTTCCGTGAGATTTTTTAAAAAGTTGAAAAACATTGCTTTAAGGAGATGACCATCCCTGGGTGGGAAGCTCTTCAAAATGTTTCATTGTAAGGAGAAGAGAACACAGCTGAGCTAGAGAACAGCATGCAGCTGAAAACAAGAATTTTTACTACGGTGGTGGGGAGTGCTTTTAAAACAGGATGACTTGAGAATGTTTAAAGGTTGATGCCATGGCAGGGAGATTCCTAACCAGGATTCCTACTTCCAGATATCCCTCTTTCTGAATTATTTGCCTTCGTTAATTTTATCTAATTTTCTAAAACACAGCTCAAAGCTCACCAGACCATCTCTTACAGCTCCCCAGTGTGTACTAATTTTCTGTTCCTATACCTTTGCTTGTGCCCTTTCCAGTATTTTATTTTTTAAAAATTTTCTTTGGTGGGGTACAATGTACTGATTTTATATACCATTTGAAATATTTTCATCAGGGTGGTGCCTGTGGCTCAAAGGAGTAGGGCGCCAGTCCCATATACCAGAGGTGGTGGGTTCAAACCTGACCCCGGTCAAAAACTGCAAAAAATAAAAATAAAAAAGAAAGAAAGAAAGAAATATTTTCATCAAACTGGTTAACATAGCCTTCACTGTATTTTCTTAGTTATTGTGTTAAGACATTTATACTTTACACTTAGTAAATTTAACATGTACCCTTGTAAAATGCACTGTAGTTGTGTTCCCACCAATTACCCT
>CAUYQV010096133.1:0-96931 GCA_963574575.1 Galagoides demidoff
TTTTTTTTCGAGACAGAGCCTCAAGCTGTCCCCCTGGGTAGAGTGCCATGGCATCACAGCTCATAGCAACCTCCAACTCCTGGGCTCAAGTGAGTCTCCTGCCTCCGCCTCCCAAGTAGCTAGGACCACAGGCACCCGCCACAACACCCGGCTATTTCTTGGTTGCAGCCATAATTGTTGTTTGGCGGCCCGGGCTGGGGATTCGAACCCACCACCTTAGGTGTACGTGGCTGGCGCCCTAGCCGATTGAGCCACAGGTGCTGAGCCAAGTCTGCAATAACTTTTAAAGCTTTTCTAATACGTCATTAAATGAACCCTTACTAAAAGTTGTTCTAATGTAAACCACTTCCAGCTCTATGAGAATACGCATTCCCCTCCACTCTCCTCGCCTCTACTGTCTTCTGTTAACGTTTTGTTTTTAATTGACACATAATCACTTTACGTATTTATGGGTACAATGTGATGTTTTGAAACATATACACGTTATGTAATGATCCAATCTGAGTAATTAGCATATCCATCACCTCAAACATTTACCATTTCCTTCTGGTGAGTTCAAAAGGAAGGCTTACCAAGAAGACGGGTTAAGGATAAGTAATAGAACACGAGAATTTATTCCTCCTATCTAACCACGACCAATCTCTACCCTTCCCCTCTTCTCTTATTTCCTTTTACCTTTTATATTTTCTATTTTGTCAAATGGCACCCACCTTCCCCAGCCTCTAGTAACCACTACTGGTAACCACTGTTCAACTTCTAGGAGATCAACTTTTTTTTTCTTTTTTTAGTTTCTACGTGAGTGAAATCGTGCAGTATTTGTCTTTCTGTGTCTGGATTATCTCACTTGACACAATATTTTCTAGGTTTATCCATGTTGAAAATGATAGGATTTCCTTCTTTCTGTGGCTGAACAGTATCCCACTGTGTATAGATACGTTACATTGGCTTTACTCGTCCATCCACTGATGAGCACTTAGGTTGGTATCTTGGCCATATTGTGTAGTCCTACAGTTAACAGGGAGTCCAGACAGCTCTTTGACATCCTGATTTCATATTCTTTGGATCTATACCCAATACTAGGACAGCTGGATGCCAGTTTTGCTATCTTTAGGAAGAAAAATCTTTCAAAATTTAAGAGAAAATCACATTTCCTTATTTAATTTTCATTTTTGGTTGCTGCGTGAAGCGAGCATGGGGTATATAATTTTTTTGGCCAGGTAGTATTTATTTTTATGTTGGAATAAGTGGGACTGTATCTTTTTACCTTTTTTATTTTCTATTGCATCAAATGGCACTTGTGGTTTTTCAATGTTCTCGTCCTTGGTGAAAGAATTCCTGCAAATGCAATGCCAAGCAACTTTGGGTTAATAAAACAAACAAAATACATGGAAATTCCACCTAACACACTATCTTTTCTTCTGTGTGGGCACAGTTACTTTGACAAACACAAAGAAACACTTTCTGGATTTCATTTGTCAAAACTGGCAATCCAGGCTCAAATGAGGTGGATGGAAAGCTCATCATCTCTAATCAGAAGAAGCACATTTGAAGAGAACCAGGGCAAAAAGTCCAAAACTGAAGAATCTTGGACAGTCTGGGTCCAATAGAAGTGATTCAAGAACCCACATTCTTATTGGAATCTGTCTGGCTAAAGTTACACAGTTCTGTCGCAAGAAGCCTTGGCAACTCTGGGCACAGCCTGAGAAGAAAATGCATTTAATTAAAGAAATATCAGTGTACTACACTGACAATGACCTATGTTTTGCCAAGGCTTCTATCCTTAAACTCCAATTAACAGTAGTGAATGGTAAGGATTGGTTATATCCTGGTGGGTTCACCTCATTTTTTTCTGTTATATAACTAAATGCTTGGCCAGATTACCCTTCAAATCCTGAAATTTGGGACCAAAATAATCTAACTTGCAGACAGAAAAATGTCTGGTTCTGATGATAGAGACTAGCAGGCATGATGCCTGTCAACCCTGACATGACTGCCCTGTGCTGGGACAAGTCTTCATTTTCATCCCTACAAAATGGTAATAAAAATACTTGTCCTACCTCAGAGGCGGGCTATGAGAATTAAATACAAGTTGTCTTGTTCAATAACACTTTATAAATATTTATTGTCCCACATTTTGTCTGGGCACTAAGATAGAGAAGAGATGAATAAAGGCAAAATATAAACATAAAAATAATAAATTAAGAAGAGCCAAGGAATTAAAAACATTGTCAATACTAGAAAATGTGATAATTTCATTTGCAGTTTTATTTTTAAAAATTTTTATTCCAGGGTGGTGCCTGTAGCTCAATGAGTAGGGCGCCGGCCCCATATATTGAGAATGGCTGGTTCTAACCTAGCCCCAGCCAAACTACAACAAAAAAATAGCCGGGCGTTGTGGTGGGCTCCTGTAGTCCCAGCTACTTGGGAGGCTGAGGCAAGAGAATCTCTTAACCCCAGGAGTTGGAGGTTTCTGTGAGCTACGACACCAACATACTCTACCAAGGAGGATAAAGTGAGACTCTGTCTCTTAAAAAAAATAAACAACTTTATTCCAGATGACGCTTACAAAACATACAATCCTAAAATGTATAGATAGTCAATTTTGGAAACATTACCATCTTAATGGGATGGGGAGCTTTGTAGGTTAAAGCATCCTGCTGTGTTTTTCTGTGTAATTCTGTGAATAAATTATTTGTTTCAAATTTAGGAAATCGAGGTGGATTTTCATGGAAAGCAACTCCTTAGAGCAAAGTACACATGCGACTTTATTTCCTGGAAAATCAAAATCAGCACATGGTGCAGAAATAGTCATTTCAAGGTTCTCATTCTGCTCGGATTCACAGTAATTCTGTGGAGAGTGCTGGATTTTGAACCTTGAAGCACAGACATGACTGTAACCTACTACAGTCATGCTTTTCTGACTTTCTCTGTCCTCACTTTATTGCCATAAGCAGATGATCTTTATTTAAAAGGAACAGTAAAGTCATTGACCCCCACAGGTAGTGTAGGTATGTAAAATTGACATTTTCTGTCTTACAAGGGCACATGTGAAACTTACTAAATGTAGAATATAAATGTTTTAACACAATAAATAAGAAAATGCTTATTTATTTGAATAAATGAAGGCTATGTTAACCAACTTGATGAAAATATTTCAGATTGTATATAAACCCAGCACACTGTAACCCATGACTGTATTAATGTACACAGTGATGATTTAATAAAAAAAGAAAAAAAGTGGAGGTAACCACTGTGAAGAAAAGGCCAGTGATCACCTCCCCGTCCGCACCATGTCTTGGAGGAGAAGCAGAGAACCACGAAGAGAGGCCTGGGGCTCCCGTCCCCGTTCTACTGCTGTTGGCTGTGCAACAGAAGCAAACGACTCATCCTCTCAGCCCTTCAGTTTCCACATGTGAAAACCTTCGCCATATGCCTCTTCTTTGCAATACAGCATGAATGATAATTAAATGTACTCATTAGTTAATTTACAGAAATTAGAATTAAGTATTTTAAAAATGAGAATTAGCAATATGCTAATGGCGTCTTGACAAACACCTACAGTTTATTTGTCTTGGTGTTAAGTTAGACTTTTGGAACTTGTCTTGCTTTTCCTATAAAGGAAAAAAAAAAAAGACATTACCCCCACAATGGAAGCTAAGTGATGTCCAAGTGGTATAGGAGCATGGAAAGGCAAGGATACTGATATCTACTGCCTCCCTGAGCCACAGCATGCACTGCAGTCCTTCACTTGGGACTTTTATGTGTTATTTTTTGTTTGTTTTTTATTAAATCATAACTGCATACATTAATACATTTATGGGGTACAATGTACTGATTTGATATATAATGCGGAATGCTTACATCTAACTGATTAGCATAACCCATCACCTCACTTTTTAGTTGTGGTAAGACGTTTATTCTCAATAGTTTTGAGACGTACCATTGCTTTATGCACTTTAGCTGAGGGCCCACCAAATATCCTCCCTCCGAATGGAACAAAAAGTGTCTGATGTACTCAATACAACACATTCATGCGAATGGTAAAACAGTTGGGATTTTGAATCCAATTCAAAAAAGTCCTGACTCTTTCTAACTATACTCAATACTGATGATTTCTAAATTTTCCTAGAGGAAAAGAATTTATTTTTCTAAATTTAAGATCAAGGGATTGCTTAACCTCACAGCACACACGGAGCTTGAGAACGCCTTGCTGGGGACAAACTTTCTGAAAGCTTTAGTATCTCAAGGGAACGTCCTCAAAGTTAAAAACAATACTTGAATGGGTTCCTTGGAGAATCAAATTTGTTCTTCACCTATCTCTAATAACAAATGAGACAGTTTGAGATTGAGCAGATGCAAAGTGGCTTTGAGTTATATTATGTCAAACTTATTTTTCAAACAAAAACAAAACCTTGTGCCAGGATTACTATGTCCAGGGACTGAGGAACTAAGGTTAACTTCATAAAGTCAGGCAATTACAGAGTTCTAATCCTGGAAGATGTCCTAAGAATCCTTCAAATATATTAATATGTTTACATTATATAAAGGGTTTCTTATGGAACTGTTTTCATCATCTCCTGAGGCAGGAGGAAGTGAAGTAAAAGTCCATAGAAGATAGAACTGATGCTATTTCTGAGAGAGGGCTAGGGACATACAGGAATGGCAAGGCCATTCAGCTGCTCATCTCCCCGGGAGGTCTAGGTTTCCCTCTATTGTGCTGGCAGTAGAAGAGTTAAACACTCCCTTAATTCCATCCATATAAAAGAGATTCAGACAAAACCTTAGGTGCTGGCCCTTTTCACCAGCTGCTGGGGACCTTAGTGTATCCCTGGTCCCAGCTCCCTCTCATTCCCTCCCGCTGCCTCTCATTAGGATGGAGGTGAGGATGGGAAACTTTTGTCCCAGACAAACATTTTCCATATGAAGAGGATTTTGATTTTTTTTTAAAGAAAAAAACCCTTTTAAAATAAAATAAAATAATTGTGACAAAGAATACACATACACTTACACACACACACACACAAAGAGGGTGCCAAAAAATGTGTGTACATTTTAAGAAAGGAAAAAACTATATTACATTTGTAGTACTCAACTAACGTTTGACTGGAGCAATTACAAGAGACGTAGATATAACATACAAGATAACACACATTCTCAGGATAGATTGAGTATTACAGATGTAATACATTTTCTTTTTTTAAAATGTTTATCCATTTTTGGCACCCTCCAGGTGTGTGTATATATATATATATAAAAATCTGTACCGGTTTTTCTTGGAAAAAAGAAACACCTCAAAAACTCTCCAAATAAATATTCATAATGTACTAGGTTTCCACTCTGACTGATGGTTCATAAAACAAATCTCACCTAATTCTTTCTGTCTGACACTCCCACAATTCAAGGATATAGATTGTAGACTAAAATGAGACTGAATCTTTTAATTTTCAGCATTACTTTATAGTGGAGTCAAGTCTCATTGGTTTGAAAAACTGCTGGATATATTTTTGTTACGGAGCTGGAAGACCACTAGAATCATTATGGTTTCAATGCTTTAAAGACATTCATTTTCCAGAGCATGAAAATTTGGACGCACTTCTTTTTGTTGCTTTCTTTAATGTAGGCAAAGCCTTTTGAAATCAATCTTTAGACTAGAGACTTTCAGAATTGCACAATTCAAATTTGTGGCTATCTTACCATTCCAATGGATGCAGCTGTGCCTTTTTATTCATGAGCTGAAATTGTTCAAATACATTTAGAAGAGACCAGTATTGGGTCAGGACTGAACCAGGTTTCCCCATAGGATTTTCCATGTCATAAAATTCATGCATCAAAGACTGAATCCCAGGAGTGGTAGATGGGAAGAGCTGAGAAGGAATATTCAAACACAGGACATCAGCATCAGTTATGAAAAGAAAATTAAAATGACGTATTTCTAAGAAAGGGTTCGTATTTAGTCAGATGTTTAAAACGTAAGGTATTTATTGAAAACCTATTGCTCAGTACCATCATTTAATTTTCTGTGCAGCTGTCAAGGTAAATGCCACTTTTTATAAGGAACTAATTTGCTGATGATCACATTTCTTTTAATAGAAACTGATTTCTCCTTCCTGTTACAGATGCCTGAAAACAGCTAAATAACACAGTGAATCAGGCAGCGGTAAGAAGAAAAATCCTCTTAAGCTACTGAAAAATCTTGTGTCGCTGTGAGAAATACTAATCTCGCACACACGGAAATCTGTGGTTATCTTCTTGCTACCCTGAGAGTCAAGGAACTGGAGGTTTGCCTTTCTTCAGTAAAATTACTCTTTAGTTTTTCCTCAAATTAAGCTGAGAGAAGTTCTCTACACTCAGTATATTTTAAGTTGTGAAATTACTGAAGGATGAAGCCACACTTCGATTACATTTCTCTAGTAATGAGTCAGCCGGTTGTGAATGTGATCCCTACTCTATTTAAATGTATTAAAATGAGGATGTGTCAATTATAATTTTCTTGGGGGAAATCAACTTATTTATTTTTAACCCTTTAAATGTGGAGTCAAATTATAAAAGCAAACATCAAACAGTCATTAATTGATTTAGTAAACTGGCTAAACTTCTATAAGTAGCATATGCATACACAGATTAAAGTCGAAAAATGCTTGAGACAAATATAAGATTAATAATAAAGTATTAATGGGATTTTTAAAAATGCTATTGTGGAAAGATGTTTTTTATGAGAAAAACTCAGGTGGAGAAATGAGTTCCTTAGAACCTCTATACGAAGCAGAATGGTACAGAAAGCAAGTACTGAGCATACACATTCATCTGCAATTAACCATCTTTTCGATATTAGCCAATAAATAAACAGAAGCCAAGAAAATACATGTTAGAAAAAACAAATGCCTTCTTTCAAAGCTAAAATCAGTCACAGTTGTTATAATTACATTTTTCTTTGAAGTTTACTATAGAGCTATAACTAAGATTTAAGTCGCTTTCTAAAATATTGTTATATTCAGACGTATTTGACACAAACAAAAGGTGTACATAATATGCAGAAATAAGTTTTAATTGCATGTAGATGTTCCAATGCTAAAGGCAAAACTTTTTAGAGAAATGTTGCCCCTTTTCCCCTGGAAATTTTCAAATCCTACCAGCTATGCTAATCCCATATTCTTTGACCTTAAGTCATGTATTGTTTGCAAACTCTTAAAGCATATAGATTTTGCTCATCTTACTATTAGATCTCCAAAAATGAGGAAAGAAGTTAGCACAGATTTCTGTTTCTTAAATATCTTAGTGTGAAGTCTAAGCAGATAGCACAGAGCTGATCTGTAATCTCAGTCAAGAGGAATCAAATGTCACGTTTGTTTTACCAGTTGGAATTGTCCCAGACTCCCAAGTTCCTTTATGAAAGTGATAATTGAGTTGATTTCTTCTAAAGACAGACATTGACGTAGTTCCTTTTGATCATTTTCACTCTGTGTTAGGAAAAAAAAAAAAAAAACTTGAACAATTGTTAAAAAGTCAAACCATGGTCAGCCCGATTGCCTCCTCCCACTTCCCACTTCATAAACCAATCAAGTTTTGACCTCTAAATAAACAGCTGAGCTAATTGATGCTAAATAGATGTAACAACTTCAACCTGTCACAAGGCTGTCTGAAAATAAGAAAACATATTGATAAGGAGAACCTGTGTGAAAGACCTCACTGATGCTGTGGTAGTGAGGTTGGGGTGATGCTCCAGCATGCAGTAAAAATTAATCGATTCTACGCTGAAGCACTACACCCTATTCACTCACATCTACCCAAACATGTCGACAGCTGTGAAAGTTTAAAAACAATTATGTCTTAATGCAAGTCTCCTGGCATCAATTTGAAGCATTCACTGCTATTCTAAACTGCGTCTAAAGAATATGAATGTTCTTTTTAAAGTAATCTATAATCTATAATAGGTATCATTCGTAATATTCACAAACATCCTTTAGGAATTTATGAACTATTTTACTTCATTTTCAACCCATCCTTTCATCATAATCACTCGCTCACAAACTTAGTTGACGTAAAAATAATATTGGTCCTCAGGTCAGAAAAAAATTGAGCTATCACAGATACCAGTTAATCAAATGAATTTTCAAGGGGCTTAACTGAACAATAAAGAATGGTAACCTCTCATGAATGACTTGGAAAAATACTTGTCGGTACACAACTATGTGCTTACCTTAGACACATCTGATCTAAAAAGTCTCTGAAATATCTCAGAAAACAGGGAAAGTGATGATTCATTAGAGAAAAGAAAATCGAAAGTATCTTTTAAAAGGAATTCTTCTACATTTTGGTCCTCAAACTCCATATTATTGTTATCTTGAAAGTGTAAATGCTCATGTACCTTTGAAAGAAGAAAAACACAGCAAATATTGTCATTGAACGTCCTTTTAAGTGGAATTACTTCTAAGACTTGATTTATTTAGTGCTGGATTGTAGATCAGAACTGACACCTAGTGGTCTTGTTGGAGGTCAACAGTTTTATAAATGTGAGTAATGAACCTTCTTTAAAAATCTTTCACATTGTATATGAAAACACCACACTTCACCCCATGATTGCATTAATGTACACAGCTATGAGTTAATAAAAAAAAGAAAAAATACAATTAAAGACACAATTATTTTAGAACAGTATAAACTGACTGACTATAATAAAGTCATATTAGTTGTTCTTGATACCTTTTATGGTTAAATAATGTATGTTCCTGGAAGATACTACATACCATTTTTTCAGAACATTTAAGAAGTTATAAAGCAAACTACTAGAAGTGTGCAAAGTAATAAAGAAATGACTATTAAAATATGTCAATTCATACTGTTTCAAAACTTTATGGATAAATATTGGAACTATTCAAGCCACTGTCTAAGCCGCATATGTCAGTAGCTTTGTCTGTAATGTTAGAGAGTAGAGGATGCTACATGAACTTGAAGTCTTGTATACAAGGTATTTTACTCTTCTCCCTTTCTTCTCCTGTGTATCCCAAGGTACAACTTTCCATGGACTAATTAAATCAATTGTTTCCTTGTCTTTTTGCCACTAAAGGCTATTCAGAAAAAAATAATACAACAAAGGAAATGATCAGAAAGGCATATTTAGTATTTCATTAGAGAGGGGGAAGGAAAAGAATCAGAGTGTACCAGAAACACTCTGCTATGTATATTACACTACAAAAAGCAAAAGTTCCAAAATCCCCATGGCTTTTTAAATTAAAATAGAGACCCATTTTAAAACTAAATGTTTATATGTAAAAAATAAAAGTTACCTTCATGGGGTGTGACATCCCTTTTGGGGGTAGGACACAATTAAAAGAGGGATATTACCTAACACATGTCATCAATGTAACCTGGTTCTTTGTACCCTCAATGTATATCCAACAACAACAATAAGATAAAAAATAAAAATTACCTTTTTATAACACATGCGAACACACTAGACAATCTGCTATTTTCTATTATCTATGTGTTATTTTCCATTTTCTCCATTAACACACATTTGGCTTTATGCCACATTTATTTCATAAACAGTGCTTGAATCATAGAAAAATTCTTTTTTTTTTTTAACAGAGACACATAGTGGGGTTTGGAAAACTCATAATAACTCCCTAAACCATAAGCCTATGGTAACTTTGATGCAAGCTGGTATTTCTTTATTAGTTACTATGAATAAAAGCAACACACACACACACCCTTCCCCAAAAGGTGGAAGCTGATACCATCCGTGAGTCCTTTGATATACTGACCTGAAGCACTACAGGGTATGTGAAACTGCCATAACCAATGTCAAAAGTTAAAAGCTGAAAACACGATCTGCATCTAAAACAAAACCACAAAGTAACATGAAACTATATTCTCTTTACTACTTTGACTCCATTAGTTGATGTCATTAATAATTACTATAGTTAAATTTCAATATCTCCACTAATTAAAAACAGCAGTGGCTTAGATAACCTAAAATCGCTTGGAATTAATTCCTGAATTTAGATCCTGTTTCATTATTCCTTACAGAAAATAAAATTACCTAGGAAGCCAGACACATTAAACCAGACAACAGCGATTTATAAAAACCTAACATGAAAAAGAAAACTCTCCGCGTCCTGCGTGCTAGTCACTTATTAACGTAAGAGGCATACTAAAGTTGAAGTGCCCCCTCTGTTTTTGCCCACTACATTCAATATTTCCTTAGAACAAAGTCAGGACATTATAATCAAGCAAACTAAGATATGGGGGTAGGAGTTATGGAATTTTCTTAATAAAGATCTTTGTTTCTCTCTCTGCATATGCAATCGGTGATATGATTTTTGAAATCATAAGATATTTGAAAATAATATTTTTTATTCATAAACTGTTAGGTAAAATTACATAGCATCAGGACTAAGCATAAACGATAGAATAACTGAGTTTCAACAAAAAACCACAACTTTAACTTTAAACGCTTACACTTTATTTCTTGTCACTGTTGAGATACTATCATATTTGTAACCTGTTCAAAAACTCGGGGATCTATAAATTAGGTCATGTGTCACCTTTGTCTACTGACATAAAATTTTCCAAGCATCACCTACTTGTGATGATTAAAATATATTTTCACCAACAACTTAGAAGACAGGTTTTTCTCTTTAATTAAAATCTGTTTTTACCTATTGATGGTCTTTGGTCCCAGGGTAGATGTTTCACTGAATACTTCTGCTGCTAGCAGGAGTTTGCTAATTGCTTCCTTCATATTATCAAAAGCCTGAAGAGATGAACTGGCCCTCAGGAATGTCTCAAAAAATGTTTGCAGCTATGAACAAAAAAAAAAAAAAGGATTCATAGGTTGAAACAACAGTTTCAATTCGTTTTCTCTATCATTTCCAAGATGACCACTGGAAGGACTCCTCCAGGTTATCCTTCCCAGTCACCCTCAAAACACCTCCTTCAACAGGAAAGATCAATGATTTCAGGATATGTATGCGAGAGGAGTTTGAATATTTTGTAATTTAAATTAATTTAGTGCTACCTCCACTTTGTTTTGCTAGTTTCATATCATCCTGGAATGTGCCGTGGAACTCTGTAACAAGGCTTGTGATCAGAACTCTCAGGTTTAATTTGTGGCTCTGCTAACTGGTCAAACTTGGACTTGCCTTGCTCCTATAAATCTTCCTATCCTTCTCTTTAAATTGGGTTAATACCTTCCAACAAGAAAGTTGCAAAAGCCAGATTAGAAAGCCACTGTTAAGCATCAAACTCAAATGTTTTTTTTTATTACCAATTTTCTGCACACATTAAAACAAAAACCAACTGTATGGAAGTTGTTTCTTCGTCTTGTTATTCTAAGGAAAATCTAGCTGACAGCTAACTTTTAATGTCAGGTTTCATGTGGATAGAGAGGATGGGGCGGTATTACAAAAGGGACCAGGAAGCTCAGGTGTCTTCTCAGAAATGCTATAGTTAGAGTAGCAAATAGCTATTTTTCATTTGCTTAAACATTCAAACAATAACACAATAAAACTATTTCTTGAGAATGCTTAGCATTAAAACTCAAGTCAATTTTTTTTAAAGTATAAAACAAATCTCATATTGATCCCTAGACTTTGTATAGACATAGTCTTTCAAAGCTAAAACAAAAAATGTTTTTTGAGAAAACATGCACCAGCTATGCCATTAATGTTTTTGGAAAAACGGACTGGACTGCGTAAGAGTGCAAAGTGAAAAATGTTAGTTGCTACGATAACGTAGGACAAATATTGGCACAAGTCACCTGAGGAAAATTATAAATAAATCTTTTAAATGCACAGGCAAAATTCCCCCAAGATAAACAAATACCGCCGTCATAAACTTTTACCAGCTGAAAACTGGAAACCTAATGAGATTACATATTAAGACCTTACGATCACACCATTTACACGAGGCAACTGGGATGTTTTTCTATTTTCCTAAGAAAAATAAATGTATTAATTATGATTAAAAGAAAACAAGTTAAAGCTAGCACTAAAATGTTAATACCTTTGAGTCAAAATAGAGTAACATTATGTTTTTCCAAATAAAAGTAACTCACCGTATTTCACTTAGTTCACCATATCATGCAGAAATGATCATTTGTGATATTATTGATTTTCCCATTTCAATGTTACCTGAGTATCACAGAGGTTAACTTTAGTAGCCTATGAAAATCAGAAATGTCTGTGCAGCATATAAGATAGATAAGATTGATTACCAGATTATATCCTTCAGGGGGAAGCATAATTAGTAAATTAATGTCTTAGATATTTATTCTTCTACTGTGGAAATGATTATTATTTTTTCATTCTGATTTCAGTGGTGAGCACTGAGTATACAGTGTCATTCAATTCCATCTTTTAGTGAGAATTCTAACATGCGGGAAGTCCTGTGCTCTGTGCTTTGGGCGACAAGGTCCACAGCACAGTGGAAGGAGTGTGCGTTCTCCCATTTAATCCTCGTAAAACCTCCAGGAAGTCCGAGGATATACACAGGGCACACCACGGCTCAGCACATCAGCATTCAGCACGTTAGTTCCTTTTATTTTTTTATTAAAACAAGACAAGTCCTCAAAACATAAACTGCTCTAAAAAAAAATGAAGTCTTAAAAATAATTCAAAACATGCAAGTCCACAGTCATGCAAAGGAGATTTCAATTAAGGTGGTTGTCCAATCCAGACGCTGAGTGAAGTGCATATTTGTGACACTGACCAGGGAAGAACATTTTAAAAGTATACAGAGAGGTCATGAAGTTCACGCCCAAGTTTAAGTTGCACACTATTTGAAATTGCACACGACCTTTTTGGCCACCCTGCATTAGAAGCTTTCAACAGAATTATTTTTAAAAGAGAATAAAGAAATGGCAAGGTTGAGTGGGCCTCTCCAGAGATGTGTCTCCTAAGAAAAATTTAGAAAGCAGAACTGAAGGATTCAAAGAACTGTCTTTTCACTCATTTCCTTAACTGAAACTGAGGAAAGAAGGTTCAGCCTGAACCGAACGATCACAAAAACAAGAGAATTAGAATATATGTGCGTACATAGAACCACCTTTATAGCCAGAAATGTGAAGAAGAGAGAGAAAACGCACTCGAAAAAACAACGCAAAAAAGCCATTTTTCTTACTTTTGTATAAACGGGCTCTGTGGCCAGTTTTTGTCTATGTGTGCGTTCCCTTCTCTCTCACTGCCTGAGTTTCGATTTATTTCAACCCTTCAATTCGAAGGAAGTTCCAAATGAGTGTGATTCCTTCTATTTGATTTATTTAGTACATTGGCAAGCAAACTGCATGTGCCAGAAATGAAAGCCAAGTCGTGCACGTATTTTTTAAAATATCACTAATTTTCAATGTTTCCCAAAGAGGGCAGAGCACGTCTATCAGTTCTTGGAAGCGAGTGCGTCTAACTAACTCCTTTAGACTTAGTAGAAGACTTTTTTGCCTGTCTGGTTATGTTGCAATATATCATTCTAATTGTATTTCCTTGGTCAAATTACTGGAGCTCTGTGAGTCTCAGTGTGCTCAGACAGAGAATGACAGAACTGTGCTTGACATTCTCGTCAGACAATGTCAAATCTGAAACTATCTGACATTAATTCCACTCAAATGCCACCAGAACCTGAAAAATTTTGCCCAGGAGCTTTCTTAACTCAAGCACAAATACCTGAAGGAGAAGCCTCACCTTTGCTGCTAATTTAAAACAATCAAGCCCTAAATTCAAATATCAAGGAGACTTCTGCCTCTCCTCACCAGCACGTCTGATCAACATTTTTGAGTTAAATAAATATGAGAATATAAATTACCAAGGAAATTAGTGCCTTGGCAGTGAGATAAAAAGGAGTGAAAGAACACCTTAACATTTTTAACATGACATGAAACTATTTTATGAACTATAAATTTTCCTCCTTTGGTATAAAAATGAAATACAAATTTAGTGCAAAATAAATTACATAGAATATGACATTGTAAGATCATGGTCGTAAAACCAGGCAGCTAAAGCATCACTGTTTGTTTGTGCCTCTGAAAAATGCAAGCAACCAGCAGTAAGGTACTTAATATTTTTACAACACTGATCCATTCAAGCAACTTCTTGAGATGCCAATAGGGGGAACAAAATTCTCAATTAAAAAAGGACGGTTGAGGTGAACTGAAGATGAATTTAACAGTATCTATAGAAAGAGTTCAGTTTTTTATGTTAACCCATTTGATGAGAGTATTTCCAAATGTGTATGAAAACAGCACACTGTACCCCATGATTGCATTAATGTACACAGTTATGCTATAAGAAATAAAAAGAAAAAGAAAAAGTTCGGTTTCATTTTTGATATCTTAAAGTACTTCCAAGGTGCCCTTATTATCCACCTCATTTCTCCTCCTGGTAGACCCTAACAACTCCTCCGTGCTAAGTTCTGGGTTCCACCTCATTATCTTTCTCTATCCTCCCTTAAGACCTTGGGCAAATTGCTCTCAATGTCAATACGTGGCCTTCCTTCTGTGCTGAACTTGCTGATTTTCTTGGGGATTCTTACTGCTAGATTGTTGAGACTTTTAAGGTCAGGAATTGTCCCATTTTATCTTTGGTTTTCCAGGGCCTAAGGCAGAGTGGGCATTCAGTGAATGCTGTGGAATAAAAAAGCCTAACTATCACTGCACAGAAACCACAGAGACCTTGATAAGAGAAATAGTTTCCTGTAGCTTCTGGATAATGTCACTTTCCTCCTTACGATAGCGTGTTTATCTCTTGCTTCCATCATTGAGAGAGGGAGAATACACACTTTCTCTGGTGACTTGTAATAAAACATTTGAAAAATAGGCGATTACGGCTGTTTGAGAGAATTTTTGAGATTAGAAAATTCTGAGATAAGACCAGGTAAGAGTTAGAACAAAGGATGAAAGATTAGTCAATATTAATGTTGTTTTTTTTTTTTTTAAGTTCATTCACTGGGAAACTACAGCAGGAGCCTACACTTCAATATTTTGAACTTTAGATAGTGTTTAAGAGTATTGTGCTTTATCGAAGTTCACCAAGATTTCTCTCAAGGTTACCATGTGAGAGATTTTTACTCTGCCTAATTAAAAAAGAATATTGGTATTTAAAGTCATTTTCCACCAACAATCAAATAAAAACATGCTCAATATCACTAATTATTTGGGAAAGGAAGTTAAAACGATGGTGAAATATCACCTCAACCCTCTTAGCGTGGTTATTAACAAAAACAAAACAGAATAACTGGTGTTGACAAGGATATGAATAGATTGGAATCCTCGTGTTCTATTGGTGGGAAAGTAAAATGGGGTAGCCCCTTGGAAAACAGTGCAGTGGTTTCTCAAAAAAAATTAAAACTGGAATTAGCATATGACCCAGCAATTCTACGTCTGGGTCTACAGGAAAAAGAGTTGGAAGCAGGATGTCAAAGGGATCTTTGCACTTTCAGATCCATAATAGCATTATTTACAACAGCTAAGAGGTGAAAGCAAGTGGACATCAAGGATGAAGGGATAAACAAAACGTGGCACATGTAAATAACAATTAGCATCTAGCCTTAAAAGGAAGGAAATGTTGACTTCTAACATGGTTGAATCTTGAGGACATCGTGCTGTGTATATTAATCCCGTAAGAAACATGCTGTGTGATTCCCTTCCCTGCTGTGGTGTCTAGAGCAGTCAAATGCACAGAAAGAGAAAGTGGAAAGGTGTTTGTCAGAGGTTGGGGGAGGAGAAATGGGGAGTTTTATTTAAAGGGTATATAATTTCAGTTGTGCAAAAAGTTCTGGAGATGAGTTGCACCACAGTGTGAAGATTCTTAATACTACTAAACTAGACACTTCACATGGCAGAGTTTATGTTGTGTGTCCATTACCACCAGTAAAAGCTTTAAAGAATCATTTTGCAGTCTTCATAACCATTTCTTCCAACAACCATGTTTATTAACCACTTGCTAATTCTGGATCACCAAAGACCCAAAGAGCATTCATGTTAATGTTTACTGGTTTAGTTTCTATTTTAAAAAAACTTTTAATAGATTTGGTGGGTAAAGTTGAATTCCTTTACGTGCATGTACTTTACAGTATGGAAGTCAGGGCTTCTCCAGTCCTTCACGTCACACCCCACAGGTAACATTTCATCCCTCACCCCATCTCACCCTTCTTCCTTTTGAGTCTCCAGTGTCCATGGTACCACTCTGGGTGACCTTGTGTAGCCCTGAGGAGCACTTTCTTCATGCTTAGAAATTTTGCAAACAAGACAAAAAGTAACTCCTCCCTTACTCCATTTCTCAGCTTCTGCAAATAATGAAAATATTCTCTATTTATTTCCATATTATCTCCTCTGAGTCTCTGTATCATCCTTGAATGCTCTTTTGTCCTTGACCTTATTTGTTTATGTTGTAAAATATCACACATCAAGCTTGAATGCTGACAAGAATGATTCTGAAAAGAGGGCAAGTTCATAAGGAAACTCAGAGTCTAGTCTCTGATCATTTTAGAGTCTAGTCAATGCTGTAAAGGGTGTGTCACATCAGAGCTAGGAGTCGACTTATCCCTTATGCCCTTGAGAGCTAAGGGTATTCACTTAAATAAATAAAATCCAAGATTCTATGTTCTTTATCCCAATTAAATAGTATGCATTTAAATTTACCTAATTTTAATATTGCTAGATTTGTTCTTGATTGGTATTGTTTTGCCTTTTTCAGAGTTAATAGGGGCCTCTCTGACTTTGACCCAACCAATGTAGATCCTAACCTCTTGAAGAAATCTTAAAAGTATAATTGAAGCAATCCAAATACTTCAGAATTTTATTCCAATATATTTTATATGGGGATTTAAAAATTTCTTTTTATAAATATCAATGAGAAAAAAATGTTTTAAAATGTCAATGCCCAGATGACTGTAAATTTTTAAAAAAGTTCTTACAAAGAGTTATAGTCCAGCTATCAATCATTTACAATTGATCAGAACACTAGGACTAGGTACGAATCTTATTAAATAATTTCTAAAATAAAAAGAATAAAATTGTATTGGAAATGAACCTCTCAAATGGATATGGTTTCTTTTTATTCACTTAATTCATGTGTACATCGAATCATTCTTATTTATTTGTAGAACAAGAACAGTTGAGCATCAGTATTAATATTATGTTTTAATAGAGGCGTGGAAGAAACACATTCACATAAACATATAGAGGGGAAGGGAAGAGCTTGGTTATGGAAACAGAGCTTAATTCTTTGAACACCCTCCAAGATATATTTTTAAAATTACATAGTGATTTGCCATGAAATATTCAATTTTGTTAAAAAACAAAGAACTGAAAACAACCTGAGTCATAAAGGATTTGTTACCTAGTCACCAGTATCCTTCACTTTCTCTGAAGGACACTGTATTTAAATTTGCCTGCTTTTTTTGGCGGGGGTGGGGGGGTGGGGGGGAGGGGTTGAGGGTAGGGGGGTGGATTTTTCATCCTTAGGGAATCGTCATCATCATGAGGGCCAGTGAAAGCCAGGCCTTTCTTTTGTAGAGCAGAAAATAATGAAAAAATAAGTAAATAAATAAAAAGGAAAGGAAAGGAGATGCTTTTCTAGGTGAGATGAAATTTCAGGAAGGTGTTCACAAGAAAGGTGAAATTGTGAGCATTGATTCTCTTGAAGCCATCTGTGGACCTGTGGCCTCTTGGAGAGTCTCCATGGATCCCCCAGGACCCATGACACCCAGTGAGGATCACAGCTTTGGATGTGGCTGGCCAGGGGAACACATCTGCTCCACAGGAGAGGGCTCTGGCAGGAACTGAAGGGTTGTGAACCCTCGGGCTGGGGAGAAGTCTCCTTCATGCTTTAAAGGGACAGGGCATGCGTGCATTGAGGGGAGGGAAACAGGTGTTTACAAATAAAAGAAAAAGAGTTAAAAAATGTGAGAAAAATGACTAAATTACAAACCTCAATAGTAATGTAACTTTTTATGTAGTATGTATGTGGTGTGTAACTAACCTTAGCTAAGCCACCACTGTGTGGCAGACACTATGCGCCACTCTGCATGAACAGCAATGCTAGGGGAATGGTATTCGTTATCCCCATTTTACAGATGCAGAAACTGGGGGTGGAGAATGCCAGCTACTTTCCGAAGGTGACTAAGCTGGGGGCAGTCCATGTGGGCGTTGAAGCCAGGCTGCTTTGTTACAAAGCCCCAGCATTACTTCTGTCCCTGTGTTTTTGATTGCACTAGTTTTCAGAATGTGGATGGACCCTGAAATGAAAAAGAATGAATCATCTTCATGGTAAATGTACTTGAAACTGTCACAATCCCCAAGCACATGACTTTTATACCCACGTACCTAAAATATTATTCAATAGTTTGAGGATTTATGTAGCCTAATTTTTTTTTTTTAAAAACTAAAAATATTTCTTTGTAATTTAAGTGAAATTGCCTGGATCAAGAAAAAAAATCCCCTGTTCAGTCAAATGATTGAAGAATATAAATAGTCTCATCTTTTGTTTTAGTTCATTGAAAATTGGTTTGCTTGAGGGTGAACTATGAAAAAACTAAATTGGCCAAACCTAAATTACGATACTGTTTTTACTCTTCCCTTAGAATTGGATTTTAAAAACCTCCAATATTTAAATAAGTTTCATGCCTTGATTAATGGGAATAATTTTACTCATTTGTACTTCTTAACAATCCTAAGCTTTAAAGCAGACATTAAACTTGGAAATTCAGAATGCAGATTCCATATGATTTAATCAATTTCAAAGCTGAAAATTTAAAATTCTCCCATGAGTACATGAGAGAATCGTTCGGAGGCAGGATACAGAAACACAAAAGGCCGTGAGTAGCATAAACTTTAATTCTTTGCTTTGAATGATAGAAACTCGATTGCACTATCGTCAACTTTCTCAGGGAACTGGTAGATTTTCTTTATTATCCCTCCGGAATCTCTCTGTGGGATATAAAGGAAGGGAAAGATTTAACAGCAAGGAGCAAAGGCTGAAGTTGTAAAGCTTTTATATCAAAATCTCGATGTTATCTGCCTACTCATTTTTTTTATATGAATCTCATTGTTCAAGCAGGTCACAACTATTTCCATTAAGGTTAAAAAGAAGGCCTCTTTAAGCTTCCAATGAAATACTGTCTGACAGCTTTATTGAAAACTATTCATCTTTTCTTAATTGTCATAAGTGGAAAATGACATTGAAATCTGGCAATATCTGTAACAGTATTTGTGACATGGGGTAGAAAGATTCGCAAATAGGGATGTATGTGACAGAAAGATACGTAACTTGTGTGTGGATACAGATTCTCAAGTGAGTGAGAAGGTAAAAAGGGATTTTTCAATTGAAATTCTGGATATTTTATGTAGAGCACTGAATTTAGGTTTTATTAAGTCTCATGGTCAACCCCGAAAGAAAAGGAAATGTATTCATTATAAAAAATAATGAGTTCTGGTTGTGCAATAAAAAAGATGATGGAGCAATTTATCAGATCTTCTGAGTGGCATTGGTGTTAAATCTATAGATTTATTATAATCCTCTGCCATGTTTTTTTTTTTTTACGCTTTTGTCCTGTTACCTCATACCTCTCTCATACCAAAACAATTCATTCTTTTACATGGGATATTTTAAATAGGCATGTAGTGATTATGTATAAAAGTTCATGATTTAGCATCTAGTAAAATGTAATGCTACACAGCCCAAACTACGTGTTCTCAGGTCCTGAGTACTAACTACTGACTTCCCGGCCTCCAACCACTTTCTCTTCCATTGCTGCTGAGTCATTTTTACCAGGCCCAGTTCCAATCATATCGTTCCTCCCCCTCACCGCCCCCCCCCCAGAGTCCTCCTGCTTACAAAAGCAGACAGGATAATAAACAGTAAATAGCAGAAAGGCTTTATCCTCCCTGCAACAAAGTGCGTTCCTATTATTTGAGAATTCAAAAAAGTGATACATGCAATTCTCAGACTTCTTTAAATTAAAAAAATCTAAATCATTTGTCGTTCTTTTGACCTGGGGCCAAGGACTTCTATTTGCCTATGGGCGACCTAATTGGAATTTCACATCATCTGACTCACAGAAACCTCACCCAGGAGGCATGGGCTTAACTGTAATTAGAGCACAAACATAAAGACATATGCAAAGAAATCCCAGGCCCCTTCTTTCAGGTGTTACAATGTCTTCAGGCCTTGGAAAGTTGTTATAGCCACATTTAATTCACCTGCAGGGTTTTAAAGCAGTTTTCCTACATTGATTCTTTTATAAATATTCAACTTTGCTTTTAGAGGAGCAGGTCTGTCTCTTTGGGGCACTTACAGTTTATCAGGGCATGAAAGTAAGCACAGAACTCAAACGCGGGAGGAGCAAGCCTGAACATCACAAGCTTGCCGGGGACACTGAGCTCTGTGTTCAGAGGGCACCACCCTCTGTGGCGGGAGTGGGAGCGTTGCTCAGTAACACAAGCTGTCAAGTGGTAATTAAGACAGACCCTGTTCACTGGAGAGCTGAGTCATAACTGATTGTTATCAGCTCTATCTTCTCTACTAAATCATGAATCTTCATTTCCTCAATGATAGTGTGGGTATAAACCTATCACCTATCTCCCAGCATTCATAAAAGTTTCGAATGAGACCATATCTGAAACTACATTCAGAAGTATGAAATAACAGTAGCGTCACATTACATTTTATATTCCATGAAATTCACCTTCTTCGGGCTCTAACTCCGATAACACAGATCTTATCCTGTCTACTTTAACTCATCCCACTTGTGCCCTTTTCTCTTCCTTCCTTTGCTATCCAGCCCACTTCAAGGTTCTCCCTATTCATACAGACATAAAAATTCTAGCCAAATAAGGCATCTTAAAATGCTAAGATCATAACTTGTGTATTCACCTACATGCTTCGTGATGTCATTGCAAAGCAAATGTAAACATCCCTTCCCTTCCTAAAGAAACCCTGCTCCTTCTTCCAAGCTCAGCTAAAATGCCATCCACTCTGCAAAACCTATTTCACTTTTCCCAGCCTGAGTAATTCTCTCCTACTCCTTACTCTAACAGCCCCTCCATCATTTCTTGCATTCTGCTCTGTATTAGAGTTATTTATAAACATGCATTTCTCCCCCACTGGAGAGTTCTTTAAAAGCAAGAACTAATTTTTCTCTTTTTTCCACATTGTCCAGCACAGTAGGAGCTTAAAAAAGCTCTGGAATGCAACTGAGTTGAATTAACTGTGAAGCATTACTGGACTATTCACTATTGCTATTCCTTGAGTCATTTTTGGCTTCATGATCAAACAAAAAACCCCTATCTACACAAGAAGATGTAGGTGAAATGCCTTAATATTCAACCAATTTATTGTGGGACAATTATATTATTTCTCTACCTTATTTAATGAAGGACAATCATTAGAAACATCTTTCACATACAGTAGAGGAGACATCAGACAAGATACCCTGAACCCCTTTAGTTGTCTCCTGATCCTAATTTAGATATTTTCCAGTTTAGCAGGACACAAGATCCTGGGATGAAAATTGTTTGTTTAAGAAAGTTAAAGGCCAGTGACCATCTTCTTCTGGCTTGAAAAGCTTCAGCTGAAAGATGTTGGTCATCCTGATACTCTTTCCTTGTAGGGAAGACTTTCCTGAATGCCTGGCTTTTTGCAGGATTTTCTCTTTTATATGAACTTAGGCAAAGTGAACTGCAACGTGTCCAGATGATGCTTAATTTGAGCTGAGTTGTGCTGGGTTTCTGAAACTATCTATCAGAATTTCTGTTTCTCTCTCAGTGCTTGGGAAAGTCTCCACCGTCATGTCTTGGAGTGTCTTGGAGTAGAGCATCTGTACCTTTAAGGACAATCCTCCTCTGCTTCAGGAATCCCTAGAATTTGAATGTTTCACCTTTTGGAATGGTCCCATAACTCTCTCAGGGGCAAAGTTTACAGAATACATAAAGGAAATTGATAAATAATGTTTTGATCTTTCATTTGGAACGTGTAGTTCATATAATGTCTACCTAAAGGATCTCAGTGATTCATTCTTTTCTGAAGCCAGCTAGTTCTTCAGTCTAGTTTTAAAAGGCTTGGAAGAACATGTGATTTTTAAAATATCCTGGAACATTTTTCCAGGCCTGGGCAACTCCTGGGTCAATGCACAGCTATTTCTGTATGCGCAAAGGGTGGGAGACTGCCCTGTCAGTTCACTGAGGGATAGGGCCTAGATACCAGAGCTGTGCGGCTGGGTGGAAAGGCTCTTCTTGCCTGCTCATGTTACATCTGGGCTTCATAGTAAAGCTGCAGACATGTACTCTAGACCCACTTATGTTTGCATACCTGTACCTCCTGCAAGGTGTTTTATTCCAAGCCGTAGTCCCTTTAAATTATGAAAACCTTGACCCTCGTGTCCAAGGGGCAGCATGTAGGTATGATCAGCATAGGCATTGATGACTTGTGTGTGGAGGAGGGGATTGGAATGCACTATCCATAAAAGAGAAACAAATTCCAGCTGAAAACAAAAATGTTTTCCTGTTCTCACGTTTAAATTCTATCCTGTAAAAATTGCTGATAATCTTCTCTAATGTGAAGAGCTTTCTTTCCCAACCCACAGACCCTTCTCACCTGCCCCAGGGTGCACATTCCTCTGCCCCGTGACACTGGGGCTTCTCTCACCCAGCAGTGGGGCCTATTTCCTCATGCCCTGCATCATGGGAGAATCATGTCATGCTCTTTGGCCAGTTGGACATTAGCATATTTGATTCAAACTGCTTTTGCTTCCTAGAGTGGCTGAAACAAATTATTGCAAACATGATGAGTTAAAACAAAAGAAATTTATTCTCTCACAGTTGCAGAGTCTAAAAGTCCAGATCAAGGTGTCCACATGGCCATGTTCCGGCTTGAGACTCTAGGAAACAATCCACTCCTGTGATTTTCAGGTTTTGGTGGCTGTTGATATTCCTTGGCTTGTGGGTACAAAACTTTAATGTCTGATTCTATCTTCAGATTAACTTTTATTCCTGTGTGTATTTTCTTCCATCTGTGCCAAATATCCCTTCTGATTTTCTCTTGTAAGAACACACATCATTGTACTTGCAGCCCCTCTGGATAATCCAGGATAATCTCATTTGGAGAGCTTTAATTGAATTACATTTGCCAAGGCCCCTGGTCCAAATAAGGTCACATTTACAGGTTCTGGGAGAGAGGACCCATACATCTTTTCTATTGGTGGGAGGTGACCATCGAATCCATGACACAGCAGAATGTTAAAAAAGACTTGACCCTTGGAGTTTGCTGTCTTGCAATTCTTGGGAATCCTGACACAGCCACTGGAGGGACAGGAGGCACATGGCCAAGTCCTGCCTATGATCCTACCTGACCCTGGGTCAGGACTCAGGAGTATGAGTGCAGACAGGCTAGACCAGCCAGCCCCCCTAGCCCAGCTTCTAGCTGCTTACAGAAATCAGTAGAACCTGCTCAGTCAACCCCCAGAGTCATGAGAATAAATGTTTGTCCAAACTCCTAACTGTGGGAATGGTTGATTATGCAAAAGCTAACTGACTCAATTTGCCCTTTTTGTTGTTGTTATTTAAATTCTGTCTTATTTCCTTCTCTTTGTGAAATAAAACATACGTCTCTTTCTCTAGTCAACTTCTCATATGGAGAAGATGAGCTAAGAATTTCATAGGTTTTTCTGTCCATTTTCAGTGCTTAAAACGCAGTCTAATGCCTGGTAGTTCTGATAAGACTTCTCCAGTTCACACCCCTCTGCCTTCACTCTGGCTGCCATCCCAAACATTGAATAGATTGAAACCCTTTGGGGGGCATCAAACTGCACCTCTCTCCTCTCTTTCAAGAGATTAGGCTTGTGAGTTGAGGCACCAACTATTTAAAAATAGCCCTTGAGCCAATGAAGACTGAGAAACAAGCACTTCTGCCTGGGATGGTTTTCCAGTAATGGGTACTCGGACATGTAGGAACCACCCCCTGGCCACACTAGGATGGGCAAACAACTGCAATTCTTCTCTTGGTTTAGAAGTGATGAGATGTCTCTGTTGGAAATGGGGGTGGGAAGGACTGGGGAAGAAAACACACCAAATTCTCAAGGGGAGAATTATTCTGTGTAGACCCCTCAGCTGGGGTACTGAACATAATATAAGGCCTGCTGAGAGGCAAATGAGTAAGAACCAAGCATGATAGGCAGGCTGCTGTAGGAGCAAGAACCTGCATGCCTCCCTTCTCCTCATTTCACATTTTCCCTTCCCACTCTTTCTCCTGACTTCTTGTTCTCCCCTCTGGTCTCTCACAGTCAATGGCACCACCACTCAAGCTAACAAACACGTGAAAAAAATACTCATCATCCCTAATCATCAGAGACATGTAAATGAAAACCACCCTGGGATGTGTCCTAAGCCCTGTAAGATTAGCCCACATCACAAAGTCCCAAAGTTGCAGGTGCAGGTGTGGATATGGAGAGAGGGGAACACTTTTACACTGTTGGTGGGAACTGCAAACTAAACAGCCTCTTTGGAAAGAATTATGGAGAATCCTCAAAGAACTCAAATTAGACCTCCCATTTGACCCAGCAATCCCACTACTAGGCATCTACTCAGGAAAAAAAGAAATCACTTTATCATAAGGACATCTGCACTAGATTGTTTATCACAGCTCAATTTACAATAGCCAAGATGTGGAAACAACCTAAATGCCCACCAACCTGGGAACGGATTAACAAGCTGTGGTATATGTGTACCAAGGAATAGTATTCAGGCATAAAATATGGTGACCTCACATCCTTTGTATTAACCTGAATGGAGGTGAAACACATTCTTCTCAGTAAAGTATCACAAGAATGGGAAAACACATATACAATTTCCGCAATACTAACATGAAGTCAGCAGACAATCTAATTCATGCCCACATAGGAGAAAAGCCATTTCAATTCAAGTTGGGGGGAAGAGGAAAGAGGGGAAGAAGGGAGGGAGGGTTGGAGTGCTACCACTGAATGTGCACATTTTAGGAGTGTATGGCACATCTTTTAGGTGCAGGACATGGCTGTAAGAGGGACTCTACCTAACAAATTCAAATGTTGTGATGTGGTTGTTTGTACCCTCACATTAATCTGAAATAAAACCAAAAAAAAAATTATAAAAACAAATAATGGCTGAAAGAGCTATCATTGAAGCCTCTGTGTCTACCCTCGTCCTAACCCCAGCACCAACAATTCTAGTTTCTCCCTGCAGAGTATAACGGCATCTCTCCCTCTTTAGAGCCTCATCTCACCAACCCAGTCTAAGACATCAGGACTCCTGAGTGGCCTGGCAACTGGTTTCTCTGCCTTCACTCACAATTCTCTTCAATCCATTCTCCAAACCGCAGCAGAGTGGACTTTAAAAGGTAAATCAAATTACAACAGCCTCCTGTTTACCATCTGTTAGTGGCGCTTTGTCCACAGGAAAAAAAAAAATCCCATTTCTTCCCTTGACTGAGAGCCCATCCTACCCATCCTACGTGATTTATCACTTGCCTTCCTCTTCAAGCACTTCTCTATCACTCTCCCTTGGTTCAATGTGATACACTTTTAGTGCAGCAGTGCTCTGTGAATGTGCAAAGACTCTCCTACTTCAAGATTTTGAAATTGTCCTTTTGCTGGGGATGTCTCCCCCAGCTCTTCACTTGGCTCTTTGATCCCACCCAAGAATTACAGCTCAAATGTCACTTGGTCAGGGAGATCTTTCTACCTCTCATAAAATGGACAATCCACTTCCTTTCTACTCAACATGCTGTTCATTTCATTCTTAGCTATATTAAAAGCCTGTGACCATCTGTATTTGTTTATATCTACAGTCTTAACTCTTGATCTGTTTTTTCATCTGTCATTCCATACAAGAAAAAGCTCTACAAAGACAGGGACTTTGTCATTTACTACTATACCTCTGGAACCTAAATTAATCTCCAGCATATGGAAGTACCCAGCAAATATTTGTAGAAAAAATTTAATTTGTAGGAAAACTGTTTCCATTTTTCAAAAAAGTGGTTTGGAGACGTTAAAAGACTTGTCTGAGATCATACAGCTGGTACAAGGGCTTCCCCACTGCTTGCCCCTTCCCAGGCCTGTAGCCGTCATTCCTGGGGATCCTTCTTTTCTGTCCTGCACATCCAGTACTCCAGGTCTCACCCTGGTGATTTATTTCTCTCTCCTTACAGTAAAAATGCAATTGAATATTTGCTAACTACTCATCATGAAAGGATGTCATCATCCTCCTATTCATATTTTAAATTCACATTTCTTTTTACCTCAATGGAAACTCCTTAAAGGAATGAAAATGAAATATATTTCCTTAGCATAATGTTTTTCTTCTGTGACTTCAGAGTTTAGAGTAATGATTTCTCTCTGTGTGACCTGAATGCATATTCTTCATATGGATGATCTGGGTTGGTTACCGAGCACATAGGAAAATGCTCACATCTCACTTTCAAATATATCTGGAAAAATATTTCTCGATGAGATTATTCTACTAGAAATTTCTACCTAAGTATCAGTTTGGAATAGTATGTTTTTTTAAACAGATGGAGGAGGCTGTGGTACTCAGAACTATTGGATTCTGGAAGAATGGACAGCAGGTGTGAGGAAGCCAAGGTAGAGGGGAGGCACCTGCATATGGACACAGATACACAGAAGAATAGACAGACCTCAAGATTTCCCCTCCCCAGCTCGGAGCCTGTGGCTCAATGGGCTAAGGCGCCAGCCACATACACCTAAGGTGGCCGGTTTGAATCCCCAGCCCGGGCAAACGGCCGGCGCTGTGGTGGGCGCCTGTAGTCCCAGCTACTTGGGAGGCTGAGGCAGGAGACTTGCTTGAGCCCAGGAGTTGGAGGTTGCTGTGAGCTGTGATGCCATGGCACTCTACCCAGGGGGATAGCTTGAGACTCTGTCTCAAAAAAAAAAAAGATTTCCCCTCCCCTTTGCAGTCCCTTTCTCCAAATTTTAAAGGTTGCTTGATAGAACTTCTGAGAGCTGGTTCCACAGAGTTGGGGTGGGGAGCATGAGGACAAGCTGCCCTGAGACAAAGAGGAGAGAGCGATGTGTGTGCTCCATGTCAGTCAGTGGGGAAGGTGGAGGAGGAGGATGCCTTACAGACAGAGGCTCCACAGAGGCAGAATTCAAAAGCAATGGAATACGACTTTATATTGCAGTAGGCACTGAATGCAGCGATATGTATGTGTGCAGAATCCTGAGAAAGACTCCAGCTCTGCCTGCCTTGGTAGCACTCAGAGAAACGAAAGGCAAATTTTCAGTCTGATTTTACAATATCAGGTCATTTAGATCACTTAAAGGAATTCGGGTCAACAGCAGATTTGAGGTTCAGATTAAAATCAAATAGAAGTAACTCAAAAGATACATGGATAAGGTGATGAAATCCTACATGTTAAATATAAAAATTATTTTTCTGGGGTGCCGCCTAATGGCTCAAAGGGGTAGGGCGCCCACCCATATGCTGGAGGTGGTGGGTTCAAACCCAGCACTCGCCAAAAACTGCAAATATATATATATTTTTTACAGCAATTAAAAAAAACTAGTTGTCGCAAAATCTTCTTCAATGGGAAAAACAATGTCCAATGACGAATGCTCAAATCATTGCAAATAATTCTGTGGCCTGGGCAATTTAAATTGCACTGAAGAATTATCATCATTCAGAATCTCTATTCATCACTTTGGGTTCCCTACCACAAACATGGACTATCAGATAACTTTTAAAAATAAATATGTGCAATCCAAAGGGCAGGGGGTGGGGGGTGGGGGTGGGGCAAGCTTTGCTGACTTAGCATTTTAAAGCATTTCTTCCCTATCTCTGTTGGACAGCTCAGACTATTAGTGCAATAGCAAAAAAGACCACATGGGGGCAATACAGTACTGTTTTGCTCCATCTCCTAGCCACACAGGTTTCCTCAGTGACAAAAGATTGCTGTTTCTTCTAAATTTGAAACCACATTTTAATATATGGGAGGGAAAAGGCTATATTTCATTTTAAACCTAAAATGAATAAATCACAAAAGACAGATGCAAGTCAGATTTTTTTCCTGAATGGAGCAAAAAATCTGTCTGCTTTCAGCAAACAAATCAGTTTTACCTAGTTGGCACACTTGAGGATACACGTATTTAAGAATTTGTCACAGCTTTTGAGACAGATCTCAAGAAATAAAGAAAATTGCTAATAATTTTTTTTTAAATGAAAAACATGACATAAGCTTCAAATGTACTGGAAGCAAATTGTTTTGTTTCTAAACCCCAAGTAAAAATGTAAATATCATCTGTCTTTTTCACTGAGTACATATTTACTAATAAATATAAATGTTTAATTAAATTTTTGAGGCACCTGCTGTCTATGGCCTGTGGACCTCGCAGAAGGTCTTTACAGAGACGTTGTTTTCGCTGTTGTTACTTTGCATTCACGTACCACTTTATAAAGAAGTTATTTTTCTTATTAATTATACTTTTCAGCAAATTGATGAGTGAAATCTCGACCCCAAGTAATTTAGGAATTTTTTCCCCTTGTATCTGCTGAATGTAAAGGACTGTATTAGGCACTAGAGATGTACTCCCAATTTAAATGAGGGATAAATATACTCTCTTTTTTCAAGGATTTCAAACATATTTATGCAAGTAAATTTTTATTCTTCGCTTTTGTTCTCTTGGATTCTTGCTGACTCTAATTTTTTCCCTCCCAATAGATTTTATTGTCATCAGAAGATATTTAACAACCACAGTGACTTAGCTAAGCTCTGTTGTTCTATTCTAGAGATCAATATTTATAAAACCAAATTCAGTAATTTTCTGTCTGTACAGAAAAGGACAAATTTAGGAAGATTTCAGAGAGTTTTACTTCGTGGATCCCTTACCCAAAGATCCATATTAACAATAGTTTCCTGTATGGAGGGTAGTGAGGAGATTTTAGTTATTCTACCTTTGAACATCTTTCTGGCTTTGTTAGCTCATCTATTGAAATAATAATGAGAAAATAAAAAAAATTAAGACAATGTTTTCCTCTGTGGATGCATAAAGCGCTTTGAAACATTGCTTACATTAGTCCTGTTTTCCACACTTTTTTTTTTAAGTTTTTGGCTGGGGCTGGGTTCAAACCCACCACCTCCTGTATATGGGGTCGGCACCCTACTCCTTGAGCCACAGGCGCTCCCCCATTCCCACATTCATTTTTTATTCTAAACATTTGTTTATTTTATAAACTTGTGATCAGTGAGGTATAACGGGGTTCAGCGTGACATTGCTGTGCTGGGAAATGGCAGAAAGAGGAAAGGCCGACACAGATTAATTTTTAAGACTTGCTGTGAGGTCCGCAGGCCATAGAGAAAAACACCTGCTCCTACCGAGTCCTTGCTGAGGCCCTTCCTCACACCTGCACGTACATCCGCTAGAGAGCGCAGGGGAGAGGCGAGCTTTGAGCAGGACAGGTGAAGCAGAGGAGCTCAGCGGAAGGGAAATGCAGGTCCTGGCAACCAAAGTCCCGCTGAGGAATAATCCCTCTTTTCCATCGTTCACGCATCCTGAGGGAATTCCCTTCCCTACCTTCATTTCACACTGAAATCCCTAAATATGAGTTCACCTCCATTTTTCTGGCTATATAAGTAACACTTGCTCACTGATTTTCTAGTAGAGAAATAACAATCAGCAAATATATTCATTAGGGTAAGATTTTACCTTTCTGTTGTCACTTTATACGTTATATGTGTGTGAACATACACGAGACATACTGTAGCGCCTGCTCAGTCTCCTACCTCCTTACATTGACCTGATTTTCATAGACTGTACGTGTGCCACGTGTACCTATTAGCACGGCAGGCCTAGTTCCTTACGTTGACCACCTCTGTGTGTTGACCAGTTTGTTACAGTCTCTTGAGTGGTAAGACAGTCTCTTGGGGGGTTAACTTACAGAAGTTCTCCCGTATATAAAGCAAATATATCAATTAATTGTATTTACAAGTATCAGTGAGTTCATTACATTATTTCAGAAGAGATAATGTTTGAATTAACAAAGTGTGATGTAAATTCATCATACTGTCTTCTGTTGTAGAATATACTCTCAAACCATGTTTTCCCAAAATGACGGTTTTAAAAATTGTTATTAAAAAGGTACTTTTAATTAAAAGGAGGATGGTAGGCATTCATTGATAAACATTGTGGAATGTCCACCATGCTCCAGCCACTCTGTGGGGCTCTGGAAACACAGACATATTGCTTGCTTTTCTGAAGCTTGGAGTTAGGTGCTTACATGATCATTTTTCCCCCAAAAGAGTATGACCACTTATTCACGAATAATTTTCTCCATTCAGTGTAATAATCCAATTTTAGCCTTAAGAATTAAAAAATGTACAAAATAACCTCACACATTTTTTATGGAACAAAGTTGATAAAGAATGAATGAGTGAATTTTTTTTAAAAAAAGATGAAGTTGTTATCAAGAGCATTAACAAAAAATAATAAAATTATTTTAAATTGATGCACTTTAAAATCACCTGCAGTTACAAAACAGTTATTCTTTTTCTAGAGCAATTATTTGAAATAATATCTAACACCCATGTGGGCTGATTGGATAAGTGTTATTTTGTAGTTTTTACACTAAGTTAGCTTTGGTCACAAGTTTAATGACACACTGGTTACCTATAATTCCTAGTTATATAAAATTATACTTTAAAATGAACACGCTGGTGCAATTTTTAAATTTAATCTGAGCAAAAGTAGGTTAAGTAATACATCAACTCTTTTTACAAACTCTCCGCAGCCGACTTTTATTCACATTCTTTCTCTAGCTGACATAAATCTCCCAGGCCTACTGAAGGGCCAGATGCTCAGTGAAAAAGTCTTTTACAAGGTCTGCTTCCCAGCAGCGTGCAGTTTTAGACAGAAGTGAAGATCAGGAGAAGAACACTTCCTAAGGTTGAAAACCCATCCTGCCACTTTATACCTGCTTCATTTTTACCCCGGGAATAGAGGAGCTATCTCACCTGACATTGTCAAAGGGACTGTATCAATACTGACAGCACATGCGGTAACTTCACCTGTGCAATAGTGTCATGTTTCCAGAATGAGTAAGAGGCATATGCAGCTTTTAAAGAGGGACCTCGTAAACAACAACGTTTCCCTCTTTTCCGGGGTTTCCATTCCCCTCTGCGCACATTTGCGGATTGCATTGATTTGAAAGGGAACTGTAGGCACTGGAGAGGCAGGGCTGTCAGTTCCCCAAAGTCAAGGCAGCAAGGGTGGAAGTGGTGAGTTGGAGCCACAGAGTGGGCAGGAGCTTGACTCAGAGACTGAACTGAGAAAAGGCTGCCGCGTCCCAGGCTTTCTCCTTTCCTATCAGAGTGGCCCTGTCCAAACATTCAGATTATAACATCTTTCTATGCCCTTTACCAGAAAGCAAATGATCACCTATGTGTCATTGATATATCATTGCAAAATAGAGTGGCTGTCTTAGAGCAGTTAGGGATAAGGTAGATTCAGGCAATTTCTTCATACAGTTAATTTTTTTAAATGACCTTTGATTCAATTCAAACTAACGGAAACTTATCAAGAACCAATTATAGGCAAGGAATTGTCTTCATGTAACTTTATATATCTGATGTCAAGTACTTACTATCAATAAACATACTATCTTCCAATATGGGGTGGCTGATCAAACAGTGAATTAATTTATGTCTTGACTAGACATAGTGAGGCTTTGGACAAGCTTTTCTGCCAGAAGACACCAATCCCGTCAGCAATATATTTTCATTAAAACAGTGAATGGTCACAGCTATGGTCACAGGTATAAAAATATCTCCAGACATCATTTAAAAAGTTACAGGTATTAGAGTTTCTTCTCTCTTGCATAACTTCTTATTTCATTGTTGACAATGGGCAAAGGAATAACTAACGTTTTACTCTAACAATCAAATGTAAATTTGTGAAATTTCTTATAGTTTATCCATATGACCCGTATATAAACGGAGACATAAATACATATGACCAAAAGTTATAGTGAGACCGGTTGTGGAAATGTTCTATTCAGAGATACAACTAAAGTGTTTTGTAATTAAATTGAGACCTTCATGGGGAAGACATTTTAAATAAAATATTGCTTAAAATGGACTTTTTATTTCATCAAGAAAATGATATTGCCTTACCAATAGCAAATATGGTTGTTTTAAAATCAGACCAAAGGGTATCATAAGCAAATGTTGCACTTGCCGTGAATTTCCCTCCCCTTTTTCATCTCCTCCTCATTTTTAGCTTTGTACAACCTTTGGGAAATCTAATGATTCAATTTTAAAATATGTATTTTCATTCCACAGGAGATTTTTATTTAAAAATGTAACTTATAAAGCTTATATCTTCCATTATTTCTCAAATTCTCATTTCTTGGTATTTTTCCACTCTGTCCAGAGCTTTAACTGATAAAGTATCTCAGCAGCAGACACACTGGGGAATAAATGAGCTCTAATTATACCTGTCATCGCTTTCACACCTCCTTTAGTGGCCAGAATATTCTATAAACGCACCCTGATGAACCACGTTAGTGTGTCTGCCTCTCTGCAAGGTGTACAAATCACAGCGGATTTAACTAGGTAAGTTAACTTTCGATTTCAGGACTCAGTACTCACACGTAACACACACACAAATTATGTTATTTGGAAATTAAGAACAGTGTTTAATAACAAGCTGACATAACATGGTTAGAATTTAAAGTAGATTTGGGTCTTGTCCTCCACATTAATATGGAAAAATTTCTGTGTATTTTTTCACATCTGAAAATACCAGAAGGAAGTAGTATTTTGAAGCATGGTTACATGTTTTAACAGGTGAGTTATAATATATTTGTTTTAAATGAAGTATTAAGTAGTTCACTTGAAGGGTAAATAGTATCCCCTTGTTTTCTGAAATGTATCCACGTCTTCAAGGGTAACTTTAACCTAATAAAGATAATCACCATCTTACACACTAACCCAGGAAGCTGGGCTACCGCCCTCTAGAGCAGATAACAGTTTTGTCCAGAATAATCAGGGGAGATCTTGAAAAGATAAATCCCAAGGTGAGGATGCCAATGACAAACAGTGCCTGCTTTCCCGCTACAACTGCAGCATGTCTGCCCCGCAGACACCACAAAAAACATGAATAAGAAACAAAACAAGGAATAAAGCTTGAAAATCTAAAGAAAACCAAATTGCAGAGAGCTTTCTTGTTTCATGATTTATCTTCAGGAAATAAATAAAAGCTATCATACAAAGCATGTCATTTCCATCTGGGAAGAGAAAGTAGCACTTAAATAAACACAAAAGGGAAAACACTTTAAAAATTTACTCAGAATACGTAAGAGCTTCAGTTTCCTGTTAAGATGGGGAAGCAGCACAGGTGAAATGAGATTGAAGCATGAATTTGATAATAGAAGAATAAATAAGAAAAACCTGTGTGACAGGGATTCTGAAAGCCGTTTTGACCAGCCTAACCAGGGCTGGCCATGGCCAGGGAAGACTGGTTTGGGGAGGGGGTGTTTGAGAGGATAGGTTGAAGGGAAATCTCTCAGTTCCCCTCTTAAACATCCCCTGGGTTCCCCTAGGACAATCATTGCCTGTTTTTTCCTTGTTAAGGGTGTTAAGCCTATGTCTGGGATTTAGTTGCTGAATGTCTTGGGGAGAATCTCCTGCTCTGGTGAGGAGTGGATGAGAAGTGTGGAGTTACCTGTCAGACATGGCCTTCCCTCCTCCAGCCTATTGTCTTTCAAAGTCTAGGCCTGATGGACTACAAACTATTCCCCAAGGTCACCCATAAAGTTGCCATACATAGGGAAAATGGGAAACTGTAGCTGAATGTACCTTTATGTACAAAATATTCATTACAAAATTTTACAAAGAGCTGGCCAACACATAGAGAATATTTGGTAAAATTTTGTAATGAATTTTTTGTAAATAAAGGTACATTCAGCTACAATTTCCCATTTTCTTTATGTATGGTGAGTTTGTGGGCAATTTTTGGGGCACCCTGTACAAGAGATGAATATGTTCTCAGCCTTTTCTTTTCTAAAAGTTTAGGGGGTGAAATTCAGACCAGGGAAGTTACTTGGCAGCATAGAGAATTGGCCAGAAGTGGTGTCACAGGGCCCCCATCTCAGTCTCTCCTCTCTCCTGGGATTCACCTGTAAGGACTGGCTTTCTCCAAATACTATTCAGGCTGGGATAGATAATATCTTCGGAAGGATTTAAGCTCTAAAGACAAATGTCAATGGATACATGAAAGGTACAGCTACTTCAAAAAATGACAACAAACTCAACTCTATATATATCATATGGCTATAAATTCCTGATACACAGGAATTTATAATAAGTGTGATTAATATAACCAAGGAAATAATGGAAGATTGTAGTAGAATGAAATATGATAAAGAGGTCATTCAAAAAACAGTAAGTAGAGTAAGAAATTAATAGATATAAATAAAAATGTATATAGTTTATAAGTTAAGAGGGAACAGCATTCCAATTGTACATGTAGCATTAAATAAATAACTGAAATACAGAAACCCACAAATGAGTTAGACAATTAGAATGATAAAGTAGAAGGATTTCATGTTTTGGAAGATCTGCCTCAGAAAACAGAAATGCTTCCAGAAAGCAGATGGACAGAAAGAGACAGAAAATATATAGTAACACATACAAGAAAATCCAAATAATATGAAGGGTCAAAATCTGAACAAAAGAAGAAAGAAAAAAAAAGTGAGCAAACAAAAATATTTCAAGAAATAAGGAAAACAAATTCCCCAGAAAGAAAGATTAAAACCTTCAAGTCTAAATGGAAACAAATCCATTGGAAGGGAAAAAAAAAAAAAGAAAGAAAGAAAGAAAGAAATCCAGGAGAATATTGGATAAGTTTGGGGATGTGAGAGTAATAAATTCCTGGATAAAATGTTGTGGGTTTGTTTTTATTTTTTTAAAGGTTCCCCCTCCAAGAAAAAGTGGGGGGGAGTGATGATTTTAACACAACTAAAAACCTACATTGTGCTAATGAGATTTGGGGAAATAATGTAAAGACCAAAGGATGTGTGAGAGGGCAGGTGGAAGAGCACTTAGAGATACTGAAAATTTAAGAAATCAATAGGAGAAAATATACATGAGTGTACGTTTTAAATTAACAGTGATCACTGTACATTACACTGTATTAAAGAATACACAGCATTTAGAGTTACAGAAGAATATTTGAGCTTTACAGTGAAAACTGAGAAAAAATAGTTAATGATAAAAGAAAGGAATGCATACTAAATAAAAAAATAATATGACAGAAATAATCCTCACAATTTGCTTCCTTCTTGAACGTCTATCCTCCCCTGCCTTCAGAAACTTACTGGTTCTCCTGGTTCTCAGGCCTCTGGACTCAGACTAAATTACACCAGCAGCTTCCCTGGGTCTCCAGCTGCAGACGGCATAGCATGGAACTTTTCAGCCTTCACAATTGAGTGTGTCAGTTCCTACGGTCCATCTCCTCTTAGATAGCCCACATCTCCTGTTGGTTCTGTTCCTCTGCAGTCCCCTAACTTATTTGATATTCTAAAATGTTTATGAGGAAATAGATGTCTACCACATACTTAACTTAGTCTTGAAAATGAGAAGTAAAGAAGAGGAACCTCCCCTGTGGGGTATCAAGATAAACTTATTCTACTAAGATATCAACGAGTGGGCGCCCTGAAACAGAACTCAACAGCAGCTTCATGTACACAGGAAAACGTACACACAAAATAATGATAATATCGGATTCGTGGGAAATGATGAGGAATTGGTTGACCATTTATTTAGGGGAAAAAAAGGACCAACGGTGAACTCTTGTTGAATTAAGTAACTTTATAGGAAAAATCAAAAGGTAATGGAAAAGCATGTTTTTGTGATCTAGATATAAAAAAAATTTCTGAAACTAAATCCCAAAGCACAAGGAAGAAAAATTAATTTGATTAATCAGTTGAGGGTTTTTGATCAATGAAGGATATTGTGAATAAAGTTGACCGATGGTGCTATTTACAAGAATAAAGTATCAATTTCACCTATTAGGCTGACCAAATTAGGAAACAGCAAAAGGCCAAATGATGGCCTAGTTATGGGAGTACAGAAACTCCAATAACAGGACCAGCGGATGCAGGCATTTTGGAAGTCAAGCTGACATTATTTAATTCCATCAAATAAAACCATATGCTGTCACCAGAAATTCCCCTGCTGGCTATATATTCTCTGAAAAGTCTTACCCAGATTCATAGAGGATCATATATAAATATTCTAATATTTGAAGGATTGCTTGGTTAAGCTTTGGAACTACCAGCACAGAGGCGCGGATAGGTAAGCTCTAACAAACTACACACCATGGAATCTTGTAAATCAATAAAAAATAACACAGATGACGTACAGATAGCAACATGGACAGTTCCTTCTTGAAACTACGTAGTGCTGTGTATAAGAAAAGAGAACATCTCTAATACGATACAAAGGGATGTGGTTTTAGTTGATAATATTTAAATGGACTATTTGAAAACTTTTCACTATTGAAAAGAAGATGTTCTAGAATTCAAAATGCAATTTATGTAAATTCTAAAAAAAAAATCAAGTTTGGTCCTTTTTGCGCCTCTTGACGCCATGGGAAGAAATTGTACATTCTCTCAATTTTTTCCTATTTCCTCTCATCTGTACTTTGAACAGTTATTTCTGTAAAATCAAAATTCTTTCAAATGTATCAAATATATTGTCACTAGACATCCTTTTCAATGGAGTTAACCTAAGCAACCTTTTATAACTAAACTTTTGGGGTTATTATTAAGTTCTCCCCTGGAAACTTCCTCATTATCTTTTATGTCGCGGCTTGCTATATTAGGAACGCTTGAGAGCTTTGTTTTTCACTCAGCGCATACTCCATACTGACTGGGTAATGAAGTAGGCATCATGTTTTCTAAAGAGGGTAAAATTACATCATTTTCATTTGCTTCCTGGATAAGTGGAAAGTAAATAAAATAAATAGTATGACCACGAGCTAGCTCTGTAATAGGTCAAAGAATTGAACTACAATGATGAATTGAGAACAAAAAAATGTAGCCTCTGTGATCCCTAGTCATATACCCAGCTGCCATCTCCTTTTAGAACCAGCGCCTATTAAATGAAAATTTCTGCTTGCAGCAATAAAAAGGCGCAATGTTTGTTCACTGAGATTTGAAAACTATAAAAGGTCAGAGAACGGCAACCTAACTCACTTTACTTATATTCAGTGTGCTTTCTGTAAAATAAGTTTCAACGGAGTCCTTACCTTGACAGTGAAGCGTTTTTTCTTTGGTAGGTTCCAAACCGTGCCAGTCGAATGAATAAATGCACGCAAAGGGGTTAGGGATGTCACCAGCACATAGGCTTTAAGAATCACAGATAGATCTTCAGCTCTAAAGATGGTTTCATGTAGAGCTAGGACTGTAGTTTGATTCCTGGAAAAGAAAATAACATAGTTAATGCTCCATAATTTAGCATTGAGAATGTCATTTATAAATTACCTAAAAGCTTGTAACCCCCCACTATCCTTTGCTGGACCACAGCCTTCACCGTGTGTGTGTTCTTAAACAATTTAAGCTGCTTTTTATAATAGATCACCACCAGGGGGTGTACAGGCGCAGAGAGAGGGGATGAAATTGCTAACAGTTTAGTCTGGCAGATGTAATCAAAACATTTTTAAAAAGAAAAAAAGGTGGAATGATAGTTAGAATAAGACTTAAAGTTTTTTTTTAATTTAATTAGTTACATTACCCTCGACCCATGGTCCCATTGCAATTACATCAAAAGTTATAGAATTACAGTTTGTAAACAGCAAAATACTTTCTCAAACTGTTTTTTGCTTCCATCTACCTTTGCGGTATCTCTTCCTCTCCACGAAAACATATTAAGGCTTTCAATAGAGGACAGGTCACCAAAAATATGCCCAAATACTTTCCCAACTAGACCAATCTTTGCTAATGCCTCTCATCACAGAAATTAAGAGTCAACTCAGGGATGAAGTATTAAGAAAACATTTTAGTATACCAAGGAAAATTAATACTAGTAATGTTTTGGGATGAAACAAAAATGTTTTCATCTGAAATGATACTAAAATGTACAGCTATTTGCTTTTTGTGCCATGTTTTTGTATGCTAAATATTTAAGTTCGATCCATGAATGACTGAACAATTTTACTTTTTGAAGTTTAGGGAAGCACAAGCTTACCATGATTCTTCAATAAATACTATTGACTGCTTAAATACTACTTAATAATTAGACAATTATAGGTGACAAACTCATTTGTGTCTTGGATAAGATAACTAAAATCTCTTAATTTTTCATTATAATTTACATTCTACCATCCTTCCCATAGAAGGAACCTGGATAAACTCATATATAGCAGATGCTTTTGTAGATCCTAGGAGCCATAAAAAAATAACTTAATAGCTATAAAAAATGCATTCAACCATACTCATAGGCAAAGGCAATGCCATTTGAGTATAAAATGGAAGTTAAAATTTTATAGTTTCACATTGTCAAGATTTTAAATTCAATTTCCATTAATGTAACTGACTAGATTAAGAGTCCAATTTACCCAAATGTTTATTCTGTAGAAGGTGAGGTTTGAATTAATCTAGAAGAAAGTCAATGATGGCTTTCTTTATTAAGAAGGGATAGCTGAAATTTTATGGAATGGAACCTAATAATTCCAACACATAACAACACCCCTGCTCCCCTGCCCTGATCTGTTCTGTGCTTTTCTCTTATTAGCTGTCTCCTAAAATGCATGTTGGTTATAACCATTCAAAATTATGAGCTTACAGCTGTTCACGTCTCCGGTTCCCTGGTTTCCAGACATGTGGCTTCACTGTTTTTAAAAGGTGACTTGAAGTACTCGGCTGTAACGGTATTCCCTGTTTCAGACAGACAGAGGGACTCACGGGAAGTTGCAATTCTGAAAAGATTCAAAGAGCAGAAAATAGTTATTCTTATCGTTTCTTTGGGGGAATTGTTCCCAAAACAAGAGCATGCCGTGTTAAAGGGTCCACGGGAAATATGCAATGATTTGTCTTTCCATTCTGAATCAAAATCGGATCCATCAAATGAACACGTGTTTACAGAGGGCCCTGTCTTTCTTGCATGTTCTCTTGCCGCAGGGCAGGAAAATAATTGTAATAACTGATTTCAGATTTTCTTGCTCAGAAGGGAAAGTAGATGTGGTGCCTCTAGCTGTCCTACCCTAACCTGATCTACCCCCCCCCCCCCGCCCCCACAGTAAGGGCTGCACTCTCAGTGAGGGGTGTGGCTGCGGGAGTGGACTTTTGTTTGGGATGAGAATCTTACACAGAAAACCTGAGTTGATTTCCTGACAATACAGTACTCACACGCTAAAGTTTGTCATGCTTTACACTCTTGGGACTCTCAATAATAGTGTCTTAATATTATCTTAGATAATATTATCTATCATCTTCCAACAATGTTAATTATTAGGCAGTGCCTATGGCTCAAAGGAGTAGGGCTCTGGCCCCATATGCCAGAGGTGGGGGGTTCAAACCCAGCCCTAGCCAAAAACTGCAAAAACTCAAAAAAAAAAAAAAAAACTGCAAAAACTCCCCCCCCAAAAAAAAGAAAGAAAAAAAAGGTTAATTATTGAGTTTCTTAAGTGTGTAAAGAATAATGACTTTACTTAAGAGCCCTCCTATTCATACTCCTATTGATATTTAAAACACTAAAGTATTGCATGTACATAGTCAAAAAAATCAAATTTTACAGAAAGCTATCAAATGAAAAGAAAAAGCATCCTTTAATCTACCCCCATCTAGGACCTCTACCCACCCCAAACCAATGCTTACATATCAACTTTTGAAATCCGGCTAAAACAGTGGGTCAAATGCATATGCTTCTTAAATATGAAAGTCGACATAATTGATATAAATATCAATGTCTGTATATAAACCTATATATGTAAGTATTCTTATTTCTTAAATTATCCAAAAAGACATTATAATAGTCAATGTCTGGCTTATTTACCTCCAGATCCATCCTGGAGTCCTTTTAATATCAGCCTGTTCGGAATTATTCCATACAAACTTCGTAAATGGCTTAGGGCCTTACATTAAATGAATATACTTTTGACTTACCCATTCCCTACTGTTACATATTTAGATTAGTTTTGTAATGTTTTTCTTTTGCTGTTTCAAAAATACTGCAACGATGCTCTTATATAAGTATTTTGGTGAACTTGTACAAGCTTATCTAGGGGCACGTTCTGACCGGTTTACGTAATGGTCAGGTCAAGGTACATACGCTGTAAATTTGTTAGATGTTGCCAAATTGCCTTCTGAAAAGGTTGACCTAATTTTCCAACAGGGTTTGAGAGTTGTTGCTTTCTTACTCCCAGGTCACAGTGCTTTGTTTTTTAATTATATAATTTATCTAGATCTCAAAATGCAATGGAGCTTTTACATTATTTGCCTGCCCTTGTGCACACTTCATCAGTACTAACACAGGCTAATTTAAAACACTTCACACTCTTAAGTAAAAGTCGGCAGAAGTCAAGCTGTTCAATGTATTCCCATATCTCATTATTTAGCACAGTATGATCTTGCTGCAAAAAATGATAACTTACGTGTAAGGCTTCTCTATTAATAAAGTTCTAATACATCATGATAAAGGAAATAGTCAAACTGATTTGTTTCTAGAGGCAACAAATAAAAAACCATTAAGTTAATTTTCTTTCTCGGGAATCACAATTTTTAAAAAGTTGAACATGAAATAGGCAACTATTTTGAATGGCAAGTGAACTTTATGGACACCCCGTATAATATTTTAAATTTGCAGTAAGAAAAATAAGTGTTCTTAATTAAAATTTCCCTCAACTAGACCGACGTTTTAGAATTTATTACTAGGAAAAAATTTGTTTCTCCAGAAGAGCTGATTTGTAGTCTTTTTTTTTTTCCTACATAATATGAGAAGAGTATAATTTACTCTGGTTTGTCTTCTACCTTGCTGCCAAAAAGCACAGCATCGAATTGAGGCCAAGCACAGCTGACATTGAAGAAGGTAGACCTGTTAATTGTTTTGCCAGGATAGTATCTCAACCGTTCTAAGAAAGTAGTCAAAAAGCATGTCAACAGCATAAACAATTATGTCAGTTTTCCCTGTACTAGTTCAAGTGGAGGAGGCTTTTACATGAAATTGAGTCCAATAAAGGAATCGACAAGACTATGTCAGATTTTCATTCAATCCTTGAAACTGTGGTTGAACAATGGAAATGAAAATTGATTGAAGGAATTCTCCTCTTATTTGAACATTCATCTATATCTATATCTATATCAATAAATTCTAGACTTCCCATTATATTACTCAAGCTTAGAAGTTACTATTTATGCTTTTAAAAACATTTTTTAAAGTCTATTATTAGCTATTCTTTGACATCTAAAGTCATTTTCATTTCATTTGATTATAGACCCATTAATAACTTAAAAAGCTGCAACTGCATTTTATAGGACTTATATAAATTATTATCAAAACTTTTATGGGTCCTAGGTTATTATTTAAGAGTCAAAGGCTTGTCTGTAGAAACCGTATCTTTCCTCCGGCATATCCATCAAGGGCTCCATCCACAGGCTGATGCACGTGTTTTTAATCCTATTCTCTTTCTCTTAACCCACCCACACACTCCAAAAGAGAAATCTCTTACAAATAGTACTAAAATTGGTCTCTATTTTTGGAAGGAATTGGGAAAGGTGTGCTTATGACAAGATAGTCTTCCAAATAGCCTAATTCATTAACAGGTACTTGTTAAAAATTTTAGAAAGTAGTTACATACGAAGGGCCTACCATGAATCTTTAAGGCCTTCCTTCTTCTCCACAGCATGAGGACTGAATGGATAATAGAGTGAGACGTGGAATACCTGGCAAATAATGCTGTAGTTGATTTATCGACTACTCCTAGCTTATTTTAGAGTCCTGAAGCCTCTAACCTCACTGATCAGCTAGAGTAAAAGAGAACAATTTGTTAGGGAGGCATGCAGACTGTTTTTCTCCTGCCTTTTATCAATAGTATCTGGTTGGCTCAGTATGTTTCTTGGGGTGCAGCTTTGTAAAAAGGATGACTAAACCAAAATTAGGAGACCTGGGCTTTCATTTTGGTTCTTCCCAATCAACAATTAATGGGCTTGTGACATTGTCAAGGAGCCTTCTAGAATCCAGAAAGTGATTCCCATAAGTCTTCTGAACTTTCCACATCATGAAGCACTATACACTATGCTGGCATCAAACAAGTGCTCAATAAATGCTTGTTCTAGAAAGGAGCTAATTTAGTGGGGGTGTGGGAGGAAGGTTAAGCCAGCCTGCGGTTAGAAAACAAAATGATATTCTGATGAATTAAAAAAGTGTTTTTGATTGCTTCTCCTTTCCCTTATATGTGACACATAATTATATATACAATAGTCAAAGACCAAACACTGGAAAACACTTGAACTAGCAAAATTAGTGGCCAACTTTTATATTGTATTTGATTTAATGTTTTGTCCCATAGCTAATAATTAATAGGAAATTAATAGTAAACATATAATTATACACATACTACATATTGCACCAATGCTTTAATATTGTCTTGCATCTGCGTATCAAAAAACAAAATTTAGCCAGTATTTTCTTATTTTTAAATTTCTAGTGAAGATAAAGGTATTTACTTAATAACTAACAATTAGTTTTTGAGAAGTACAAAATTTTTATGGGTCTATTAAATTTTCCTCTTATTTGAGAACATTTACAAATGTTAGCACATAACCTCAGATTTCTATTTATACCACGTATAAATCAACAGATGCACAAACTCAAATTGCAGCCAGGACATAACTCTGTAAGTCGGAGCTCCGGTGGAAAGTGAATGATGGTGACTGAATAACTGTTAAAGAAGGGACTGTTGACAAGCACATATGAAGGTTTTCAGGCCTGACAAAACGGAAAGCTCTTACTACCCCTACCCCAGGAAGGAGAAGTTTTCAGAACCAGGCAAAAGGCATGGCTGTAGGAAAAGGCACCCAGAGGAGCTATGGCTACAGGTAGAGAAATACAGCCACTTCTCAGCCAGGGTCCTACAAGGAGGGGCCCAGAGAATACAGATCGCAAACTTCTCTCCTCTTGCTGGGATCCAGGGGACAAGGAAGCCCTGTCGATGCAGGTGACTACGGAGGAAGCTCCCTGAGGGGGTCAGGAGTGAATCTAAATGGTCAAACAGAGCTCACACAGCACAGACGATACACAGGGCATGAATAATACAGTTTTGGCCCCAATCTCACACTTTCTAGTCACATGTCCTGGAGAAACAAACAAACAAAATTAATATATGTGTGTGTGTGTGTATATATAAATACAGAAAAAGAGACCAAAATACACAGTATTAGCTTCAATCTCAAAAAGAACATTTGTATGCGGGAGCAGTGAATAACTTAGGTTGAACCACATAAAATTGCCTTTTGTTAGGTTAAAAAATGAGTATCAAATACCAGCAGTTTCATAATGTTCAACCTACCTAATATTTCTTTCATTACGCCATGATGGCTAATGAAGAGAAACAAGAGTGGCTAAACCCACTACTGTGAAGAAGGTTCCAGGCGCTACCACGACTGTGAGCAGAAATGACAAAAGGGTGACCCTGAAACCACTCGGTGGAGATTTGGCATGTGCTTTGGAAACAGTAGAAGCAAAGCCCAAGTTCTGTCAGTTCCTAGAAGAGAACAAATCCCTCCATCACTGAATCTCTTTCCTCCTTTGTATAATAATGAAAATGCACAGTAGGTGCTAAACAAATAATTGCTGAAGAATAGATAGTGTCTAGGATTTGCAGTCCTCATTTTCTGTGATCCCAGGCGCAAAGCTATAATTTTTAATGTATGGCATATACGTCTGTATGACCTAATGGAGAAGATAAATGACAGGGGTCCAATGACCAGAGTTGAAATGCAGTCCCTCTGTGAACTGAGTGCTCCACAGATTGACCGGCTGCAATTTTATTTGTGTGAGGCCCAATAAGCCTATGGAGAGATGCTGTAGCTGAGCCATCTTTAAGCACCCACCCTCTAAAAGCATATTTGGGACGCCAGGCATGGTGACTCACGCCTATAATCTCAGCACTCTGGGAGGTCCAGGTGGATTGCCCGAGCTCAGGAATTCCAGATCAGCTTGAGCAAGAGTGAGATCTCTCTAAAAAATAGCTGGTATTGTGACGGGCATCTGCAGTCCCAACTACTTGGGAGGCTTAGGCAATAAGACTGCTTGAGCCCAGGAGTTTGAGGTTGCTGTGAACTATGACGCCACAGCTACCAGGGGCAAGAAAGTGAGGTTCTATCTCAAAAATAAGTAAATAAATAAAAGCATATTTGGGGAACGTCAACCACCTTCCCTTTCTTAAGCAGCATATGAAATGGTGAGAAAACAGATCCAGAGGTAGAGTCAAGGTCACAAGATTTATCACCCAGGGGCAGTTAGAGAGGAGGATTTATTTTGAGGGCATCAAAGAGTGCTCTCAGTTCACCAGACTGAAAGTTCTATGAGGGCAAGGATTCTCTGTTTTCTTTTGTTTCTCCCTTCATTGAAGGTCTAGTGCCACACACAGGACCGTTCTCAATACAGAATCTCAAATAAAGCTATACTTAATAAGTGAGCTCCAATTTCTTCTTGCCCAAATAACCAAAGATATGCACAGAAATGAAAAGAATAACAAGCCAAATTCCAAGCAGCTGTGCTGGAGTTGTCCAGGGTAAGTACTGTTCAGACCTAGGAAATGCAGGTTACGTGGGTGGGGACTGGTTTCCTCTCCCGCTAGGAGGCGGTGTTTGTTAGATCAGCGTGATACGCTTCGTGCATATTAGAACCTGCAACCACAGCACCGAGGCAGCCCCAGAAAGATATTGAAACCTACAGGTGAACTAACCAAGGTCAGGAAGTCAGCAAAGCCCCCGGAACCCATGGTGCGTGCAGGAAACCTCCGGAGAAAAAGTCACCAGCATGTGGCCAAGAGGAAGGTTGCCCCGCTGCAGGGGCTCCCTGAAAGGACGGGGTCTGGGGGCCTAGGTGTCATTTACCAAACAGACCTGAGTGAAACCAATGAAAACACATTTTCTAATTTGTCCGGCTCATTGTAAAAAGTTGTTAACCAATACTTTCTTCAAAAGCATTTCACAAATAATATTGTAAACTATATCTATTGTTAATACTAATTCCTGTCTATTAATGAATAACTAAAGATGAAAATGAGTCCATGTCTTTACCTAAGTTCAGCATTTTTATCTGTAAAATGAGAATAATAATAATTGTACAACAGTAATAATGACAAGAACTGACCTTATAGGGATGCTGACAGAATTAAATATGAAATTCTCTTAAAATGTTTTGCAAATCATTTACATATATTAAGTGTTCAAAAAGCATTAGTCACTACCTGTAATAGTTTAATATAACTTTTTTCTGTAACCTAGAAGTCTTGTTTCTAACTTTGGAAACAGTAGAATGTAGCAAAAATGTTATTCTTTTAGAGTTTATTTAACACTAGGAGGTTCCTACCTTAAAGGCATTCTTTATGCCATTATTAAATATCTGGTATTTGACATTACTCCCTTAAAAACAAGACCAAATAAAACAAACATCTTTACCAAATTGCAGCTAAAGTCACGCTCTGTTTTTTTGTGTGTGTGATTTTCCTCAAGTTCAGCATTGCTATATCGCAAGAAATCAGCTCATTTCCTATTCACCTATTTAACAGAATTCCGTGCTGGTTTCTATGGATGGAGTAAGTCTAGGACTGAGTGAGTTACTGTAATATGTAACTCTGTGTCTTTGTTTTTTGTTCAGAGGGAGACTTTGCAAGCAACCAAATCAAATTAAAATAGAACTAGCTCTTGACACAGCCAAAACTCCATGGGTTATTTCAGACCTACCCGGGAACTTAAATAATACAATTGGGGATCTGTACACTCTGAACACATCAATTTTTAAAAAAAAATTTACCTTTATTTTATGCAAAGAGCATTAGTCAGAGTATCTTTGTGTGAATGGAAACACCAAACACATACAGATATTATTACTATATAATTCTAGCCTTAAGCCAGGCAACTCATAATTTGACATAATATTTATTCTCTATGGTTTCAGAATGTTTTCATCTGTTGTTACAGTAGAAGGGTCCATCAAACCACAAATACAAATAGCATGGTATTTTGATACAGTACTCTGGGTGAAAAATAACTTTAACTTTGTTATAGGAAATGAGATGCACTCTGTGTTCCATTGGAAGTGGGGGTCACAATTTGATCCATAAAAATAATGAGATCAATGACATACCACATGCTTTAAAGGCACAGTAATTGTATAAATTTTCCACCAACTAACCAATCAATCAAATCCTACTGAGTGCTCAGTAAATGCAAGCCAAGAAAGCTCTCCTTTCTTTTCTTTTCCAGTGGAAGTATCAAAGTCATGCAATTCAACAAAAACAATTTTCTCCATGGACAGCTCCATGTTTTGACCATGACAACATCAGACCTTTGAGTTTTGCACATTTTCCTTGGTAATAAAAGCTGAGTCTAGACTACTACTTCAATTTTCTTGCCCTATGATTTCACTGCAATGACCAAGCAGCATGGAAGATTGTTTTATTACTTTATGGCAGCTTAATTTTCTTCTGATGTTTTTCTGCATGAATTTTCCAGGAGAAAGGAAGTTTAAAAAAAAAAGGGAAAAATGCTTGACTATTTCAGCAACATCAAAGATGAATAATTTGGTATAAATTAATGAACATAATTAATAACAATTTAAAACACAACCTCCAACAAATATTAATACATAGGGTGAAATAAATATGATAATAGAATGGCTGCCTAAGCCCACTACTGTAGAAATAAGGTAATCACTTCATTAATATTAAACCTTCTTTCGGGAACATTTTCTGGAGTAAATTATAAAATATTATCAATGCAGTTTCTGTCAGAATAATTAATGACTTACTAGAACTCTGTAACAGTGATTCCAATTTCTTTTAAGTATATTGAAGTCAATCCTAATTTAAATATAAGACACAAACACTAGGGGTCATTGCCCAATTTAAATGAAACCATGCATTAACATGGCTCTTCCTTAATAGCAATTTCACAGGTCAATTTTACCTTCATTTTTCACCTTGTATTTTTAAAAAATGTACACAATATTACTTCCTTCAATTTTCTCCTCTACTATATTACTTACAAATAAATGTATTATATATGTATCAAGTACATATTTAAAATACCAGAATTTTTGTCAATACTGACTTCTGGAGTAAGGTAAGATCCTAGAACAGGTAGAGAAGCAAGAGCCAATTGCCAAAATGAAATCTACTCAGGGTTGGAGCCACTAATACCAGAAATATGTCAGGACTGTGGAAATATGTTAGAAAAGACTTTTGGGGGTGGTGCTTGTGGCTCAGTGAGTAGGGAGCTGACCCATATACAGAGGGTGGCAGTTTCAAACCCAGCCAGGGCCAAACTGCAACAAAAAATAGCCGGGTATTGGGCACTGTGCCAGGTGCCTGTAGTCCCAGCTACTCAGGAGTCTGAGGGGGGAGAATCGCCTAAGCCCAGGAGTTGGAGGGTGGGTTGCTGTGAGCTATGACACCACAGCACTCTACCAAGGGTGATAAAGTAAGACTCTTGTCTAAAAAAAAAAAAAAAAGATAGAAAAGACCTCAACAAACATATTCTTACTGAACCATTTTGTCCTCAAGTTCTTTCTCTCCAACTTCCCTATAACAGGATTGGAGCCTATGAGAGCCATATGTTAGCTAAGCAGAGTTATACCCCTAGGGCCCACTCCTAGTACGTGTGGACACTGCCACATGATTCAGGAGCCAGGCAGGACCCGACCAGAGTTTCCAAAACACTGTCTCACCTTTCAACCTTAGCTGGTTACACCAATCATTAGCCAACTACACCTTACGTATTCTATACCTTGTACATGGGCAAAAAATTAACCAATTAATTGAGCCAAAAGGGGAGAGGCCTTCATACTGTACCTGAAGTGTTAAAAATTGCTAGTTTTCAAAGATGTCAATTAGGTTATTAAATTTTTAATTTTTTTCCTTATTTTTGTTTATATTTTAACCTCTGAACTTAACCTTTTTCTTTTCTAGGTGCAATTTATGCCAGGACATTTGCATTCAAATGACTATTTCTTTAAGGATAGTCTCCAAATTTTCCACAGGCAACTCTCATCTTTTATACTGTAAGATATGTATGTATGCTTTTAGCATATATAAAAAATACCTATTTATGAATTACTCTCTAGAGATTTAACCTATGCTTTAGACTGCAGGGGTCCTCAAACTTTTTAAACAGGGGGCCAGTTCACTATCCCTCAGACCGCTGGAGGGCCAGACTGTGGGCCCCAGGATGAGTCGGCTGCTAAGCAGGACAGGCAGTGGTGGCAAAAACACCCAGCGGGCTGGATAAATGTCCTAGGCAGTCCGCACGTGGCCTGTGGGTCATAGTTTGAGGATACCTGCTTTAGCGTATTGACATCAGCACTTTGTCTGAATTAACACCACTTGTCTATACATGGCCCTGTACACTAAGCCTGGACTTGGACTTCCCATTCCAAATGGTTACTAATACCTTAGAAGAGGTGGATGGAATACAAAGACATTTATATCTTCTATTTTCCACCAAATACAGTCGAACCGCTGCAAATTGACCATCAAGGGACTTTAACAACTGGTCAGCATACAGAGGTTGTCAACTTGAGGAACTAGGTCTACTGTACTGATTCATAGATGCAGTTCATGTCCTATCTATGAACATCAGGTCACCTCAAAGACATGTACCTGAAGTGTTAAAAATTGCTAGTTTTTTGTAGGTAGGTGGTCAATGTAGGGAGGTGGCCAACTATGGAGGTTCTACTGTACACTAAATATCTTAGAGTAGATAATTTTGTTATATAAAAATAATTTTTGCATCTAATAACGTCTCAGTCATTTTCAATAAATTAGGGATATGTAGTCATTGCTTTAAAAATCTTGTGAACTCTGGCATCATTCAGGGTTTCCAAGTCATGAGATAATCACTCAAACTCTTTGTTATATTTTGGCTTGTAGACCAAGTCAATTGAAGCTGAATTTATAAGATTGGATTGTAAGTAGCAAAAAGAATTCAAGCTAACTTTAAATCAAAAGGGGAAATTACTGAAGTTGAGAAAATGTCCAAGTACAAGTTTCCTACTCGTCCTTGTCCCTAAGAAGAAGGAAGGATGTATGTTTATTTGGGAACCAAGTATTTGTTATGTTGCTTGAAGTAATGGGAAAAAAGAAGTCAATTTGTTAATCTATAATAAATTGATTCAGAGTTTGGCAGAAGTTACATCATGTGTTGAGGAAGGATAATTCTCTCTTTGCTGCCATTCTGTCTGAAACACATCCCTCAAAAATATTTTAAAATTTAAATTACTCTTCAGTAGTGGAATTAGAGCCGTTGTTTTGGGAGGTGGCAGGCAATTTGTTTACTTATGGATTCACTTAATGCAACGTAATGCTCAGCTTTCTAAGCTGAGGTCATTTTTGCCTAGATCCCTTGTCTGACTCAGCCTGCCATGGCTCAGTCAGGTGGCATTGCCTGAACTGGCTGTTGGGCATAGCTAGTGAAGAGGGGTCACTGGTAGCAGAGCAAAATTAAATTCAGAGAAAAAGTACATGACATTTCTAGAAGAAGAGAGGCTGAAAAGAGTGTTCATTCAATTTCATGGATCTAGAGTGAACAGTGGCAGAAGTTCATGGCCACCATTATCTACCAAATGATTTGCAATTCAGGTTTTCCACACTGTACTTCAAAACTATTCACCCAGGTTCCAGTTTGCAGTTACTGCTGATCTATCTGAGACTGGTGCTCCTTGCTCAGCACTTTCTTCTTTCCCCTAATTCTGGCTTTCCTCTCCCAAATCGTTCTAAAATTTTATAGTATTTATTAGTCCCAGGAACTTGAGTTGACATTAGGGCACATATTCCTGACTAGAAATATTCAAAATCAACCTAAGATTCAAAGATTAGGGTTTCCCTTCCCTTCCCTGTATTGTATTGCTTTCCCCCAGGAGTGATGTTCTATGTAACGTAGGGCTTTTCAATGACAAATGGTTTTATGTTGTTTTCATAGCTAGCGAACAACAAATATCTTTTTTTTTTTTTTTTTTGAGACAGAGCCTCAAGCTATCCCCCTGGGTAGAGTGCCATGACATCACAGCTCATAGCAACCTCCAACTCCTGGGCTCAAGCGATTCTCTTGCCTCCGCCTCCCAAGTAGCTGGGACCACAGGCGCCTGCCACAACACCTGGCCATTTTTTGGTTGCAGCCATCATTGTTGTTTGGCAGGCCTGGGCTGGGGATTCAAACCCACCACCTTAGGTGTACGTGGCTGGCGCCTTAGCCGATTGAGCCACAAGCGCCGAGTCGAACAACAAATATCTCATTCACACTTGTCCAGCAGGTAAATTTCCCTTACTTTTGAACTCAGAGCACTCCCACCACATTTCTCCTTTTGCTCTTGGCACAACACATTTGTAGATGTCCCAATAAAACATGTAATTAGAAAATTTTAAATATCTTTTCGTGGGCGGTATCATTGCTTTTTATAGCCTGCTAGGAATATAGTTTAAAGTTCTTTCCCCCAAATGACACAAAACTGTTCTAAAATTGGCTTTGAACTGACCTACGCAGGACTGAGAAGGAATCTAACAACAGAAACATTACAAAATACCAAGCTGAGGAAGATGAATGAGGCCTAACCAGTCTACCCAATCACGTCGTCTCTGTCATTTCCTTCTTGATTCTCTATTTAGATTCACAGTAAACCTTCCTGCTTCCATGATATTTGGAACACAAGGATATACACTGTTGTGGCTTTATATTTGAAGGATAAATACATCCTTGTGCCCAAACTTTGTTCAAGTGAAATAATTCAGGTCCAGTGGTGACACTGTTAGAACTCAGGGCTGTTACACATAGCATCACACCCCCACCCCCAAATAGGAAAAATGAGCAAAGACACCTGTTTCTTCATGTTCTTTTAAACCCTGTGGTCCCTGTGAGATGACCAGATGTTGTCTGCTTAGCGTATATCATATCAGTGTAGTGGAGTGTTCATATGAAACTAATCCACATTCAACAGGGAGTCCGCTAGGTCTGGCCTTACCGGCAGAACTGTGAGGGACGCCTAATGGTAGGGAAATTATCCTAAAGCAAAAAAGAGGTGGCTGGCAGGAGAAGTCCAAGGACAACAGATAACATGAAAGCTGAAGATAGTTTTTAGTATGATGTTCTTATATTCCATTCCAATCTCTGCTCCAGGTTTTAGGACAAAAGCTAAAACAGTACTATAGAGTTTTTTTTTTTTTAATTATCTGTAAGAGATTGGGAGTGTAATATTACATGAAATAGAAAAAAATAGTAAAATAAAGAAGGATTTTGCTTACTGAAGTGAAGAAACCAATTTAATTTTGACTTATTCAAGTTTCAGAAAACACAATGGAATTTCCAAGCCCTGGGCAAGACAATGGCTAGGACCATGGGATGTGGCATCAATAGTTTCAGCATCAGAAGGCGAGAAACAGGTACATGGGGAACTTCAGTACCCTGACACTGAGCATGGCAGCTTAGCACAGACACAGGCAGGCACAGCCCGTCTCTCCCCGACATGGAACCCCAGCAGCAAAGGCTTTTGCCACCATGACCACAGGAATCCAGCATTTGACCACTGGGGTCATGAGCAGATGGAGAATGGAGGTGCCATGTATGAAAGAGTTGCATTCATGAGCACATAGGATATGTTCTCTAAGACAGAGGGTGCATTTGGGGCATCGCAATGACTAACACTGCTACTGAAATTTAATAGATGAGAGACATAAACGTTAAATTTATGCTTTGTTTAGGATATTTCTTTGGAAGGCACTGGCATGGAGCATAGCATCTGTTTAAATAGTGAGGCCTCCGTTGTGCTCACTGGCCAGTGTGTACACCACAGCAGCTGTCAGTATGCAGACCATCACCCAGGGCACAACAACAGACTGTCTCTTGTCCCACATCACTTTTGAATGTCTCACTGGATACTGATGTGGATGAAAAGCCTGATGGTTACAAATCAACTCCAAGGATTTTACTCAGTTTATATATTAAGTTGAATGTCATACATATGCAATTCCACGGCCAAGCAAGAGAACACTTTATTTGATTTGTGATTTCTTCAAGAGTTGTTCACCGTTTTGGAAAGACATCTAACCAATAGCAATGGAACCCGTGGAATCTTAGTATTTGCCTGCAAGAAGCCAGCACCAATCTGAATTTATAGCTCTCACATCCATGGTGATTGTAAAGACGAGTGGAAGCCTTTGACTATTTCCTCCTGCCCTCTGGGGTCATCACCCATAAACAGTGACATCACCCATTTACATAATGCAGTATCTGTGGTTATGTTATAAACCCTTTTCCTCTTTTTGGTCCTTATATCATAGTTGGGGTATTATCCCAGTTTTTGGAAGTTAGGTGAGTTATAGATATTTTACTCCAGATCAAGCAACTATCAAAAGAGAATGTGGGGTCCCATAGGAATGGTAGGATTGCTTGAAGATGACCCAGAAATCATTAGCAGGATTTTCAGGTGAAGATGCCTTAGGACAGCAAGCATACGCAGGGTTAAAGAAATATGTTTGTGATGACTTTAGGATCCATTTATATTTCTAAGTTGGTAATTTCTGAAAAACCTGTGTCTCTTAAATTAGGTTAAAGTCGTAGCTACTAATTATTAACTAATATATGGAGACACTGAAAGAATAGCCACAATTTTTAACATTTATAAGGTTCTCACGCAATGCCTTGTTCCAAGCATTTGAAATGCATTAATTCATTCTATCCTCTTAACAATCCTAGAGGACAGAGTTCTGATCATCCCCAGGTTACAGGCAGAAAATTGAAGCACAGAGAAGGTAAGAAACTTGCCCAAGGATGCTGGGCTTGTCAGTGATTCATGAACATGGGTTTATACACACGCAACCCGGTTCTGTCTGGACTTTCCCAGTATCCTCCAACAGCTGTGTAATCAGGTCAAAGCAAGTACTCATTTTGAAAACTATTTTCCAGAGTTAATTCCACTGAAATCATGTCTTTCCCATAGAACATGATTTGGCTCTACTTGCCTTCATTAATTCACATTTCCAGATTGGTGCTTTACAAAACAGTTTGGCAGCACAACCAGTGAATTCTAAAGAATGTCATAAACACTCCTATGAAAGCCGTAAGAGCAGCTTCAAAAAGCCAGGACAACTAATTCTTGGCTTTTCCAAGTGGCCCAAGGTGGGGTCGCTATCACTGCAGGGGTCCATACAGGAAGGCTGGTGGCTATACCTAATGTGACTCATGCCTAATCTAGGCATCTGACTACAAAATGAGGTTTGCCTGCTTCTGTGCTTCCTAGAAAGGCTGAAGATGCTTGAGAAGCCGAGTCGGGAGCAGGCACATCAGAAAAGGGTAACAGAAGGATCAGGAGGACCCTCCAGGATTGCCAGTGAGGGCTAAGGGCTGGAGCTTCTGACTCTCCCAGGGCTGGCAATTCCCATCTGATGTTGATTGCCCTATCAAAACACTAAAACAAAACAAGACTAGGACAGACAAATCTCTGTCTGCCTGCAGCAATTTCACTTAATTTCTGGTTATGACTAAAAATGAAGATAAATACAAATTTAAAGAATTATTTCAGTTGATGAAATAATAAATAATATAGAAAGAGCAAACAAATTCAGTTTATTACTTAGCCCAGGTGCAATGGGTTTTTTTAAACACTCGTTTCTTATTTTCATATAATTTTCCTTTATAAGACTGCTGTAAAATATAGTACAGTGGTTTAAATTCTTAGGATTCCATGTAGTGCTTTAGATACAGCTCTGCTGCTTCAGAGCTGGGTATCCCAGAGGTTTTCCGAGCTGCCATGCATTCATCTAAAAGGTTATGAAAGTATCTGCCCCATAGGTGGTTAAAGAGGGTCAAAAGAATGAAATGTGTAAAGCATTGGACACGGTGTCTGATATATGATAAATAAAAATCCTGTTAATATTTTAGGGTAATATATAAAATAATCCTGTGGCATAAATCACAAAGTCCCACTGTAATTATCTACAAAAACAAGCCCCAGACTAATACTAATTCTGTTCGGTGACCATCCTCAACCTCTGGCTTTCAGTCACACCTACTTGCCAGAGGGTCTCTAAACATCACAATGTATATTGTCATGACAGTTTTATGTCAATGTGAAAAACTGAGAAGTTCAATCAATTCTCACCTGAAAATCAACTCATGGACATCCAGAGTTATGTAGACTAATCCCTTCTGTATTATTTTTATAGATTTAGAGTGCATATTCTTTTATAAAACAGTTTCATGACAAGTCTATGAGGAAAGAATGGTCAGTATAATGGCTCCCATTTTACAAGTCTAGAAAAGAAGCACAAATGAACCAAGTGCCTTCCCCAGAGCCACATAACTATATTGAGCACCTGAACAAAGCTCAGACTGGGTTTCCTCATCCCTGGGCCACGGGATTCCTGATTTCTGCCTTCACTGTAAATTACTTCCTCTAGGTTAGAGGACATATATCCTCATGGATGCTCAGAAATAGGTAAGGAAAAATGGGCCACGGAGGGGTGTTCTCAGTTAATGTAGACAAATTGCCTGCTCTGTCCTCTTGGGGGTAAGATGACCCGCTCAAATGCTGCACATCTTCTTGTGAAATGACTGTGGACACTGGGGTGGTACAGCCACTCTGTCTCCGTGATGCCGTTCATTAAGATGACTCAGACGAGAAAGTTCTGTGTTTCACCATTAGATGGTGCTAGGAGAAGTTTAAAGAAAATAGTCTCCAGAGTTATTGATGCCATGAATCGCAGGATTTGAATGAGGTTTACTGTATAATAGAGCCCATGCTTCTCTCGCAGACTGGAGCACACCCAACCCATCAAAGAGTGAAACAGCTCCTCGAGCTACTCCATTCATTCAGCTAATTATACTTCTGCCAAGCTATGTCTCCTTTCTAATCACAACTTCAACTGCAAATGAAGGAGCTCAGATTTCATTTGGGGAGATGTTTACATTTCACTGTGTAGTTTATAGTCGGCAGCAACTCTCATTTGGGGCCTGTAACAATATGTTTCTCAGACTGGAAGAGACAAAATGAAATGAATTGTCCTAATCAACTGTATTAGTAATTATTATAGTTAAAATGAGAAGTCCAAGAGAACTGTCATAACAAGCATCATCTTCCTGTGAATGATGTGTTACGTGACACGTAATTTGTGGAGTTGTGTGCGTGCATTTCAGCTAGCACGTCACTTCAGTGGGCCTTTGTTTTCTAATGTTGATGATACATTGCAAATCGAAGGTCCCTGAAGAGACCTGCACATCTGTGAAAATGAATGAAAACAGTCTTGATCATGGCAAACCTACTAACGCAATTTTTTTTTTATAACACTGTAGTTATATTGCTGCTCAATATATCTCTTTTATAACACTGTAGATATATTGCTGCTCAATATATCTCTACCACCAGAAAGAGACCGAAACAGTGATTGTCTTGAAGTTTAGCACCTAAGTTCCCAACACAAAACTCTCTTTCTCCCCACGCCCTCTCCCTCTCAGTCTCTTTGTGTATGTGTTTGTTCATGTGTATGTGAAATGAACAGATTTTTTAAAAATACATAAATGAAGAATCAAAATCATAGTATAATATAGTTCTCTTTCACTTATTGGGTTTACTAACAAAGCAAGTATGTAAATGTCAGGATGAATTTTTTTTTTCACCACCTCCACAGCTAAATCCTGGAATCTGATTGTGTTTTGCACCCAGCTCTTATAATCCCCAAGTAGAGTCCTTGATAGCTCAAAAATAAGTAGTTTGGCCAGTGCTATAAAAACTTTCTTATCTAGATTGAAGAAAGTGATAGTTTAGGGGTATCCTATCAATATTTCAGATTAACTCATGAGATCGCTGTAGCAAACAGTGGCTCAGGAAGAATTTATATGGGAAAATATCACAATCTCTGCTTGGGTTGTACAGTTGTTGAGGAATATGTAAACAGATACAGTATATTTTAGCAAACTACATACAATGTGGAATGTTTCTACATATAACTAAGAAAAAATTATTGGTTAGTAGGTTGACTCTGGGTGGACACTATAGCCAAATTGAAGAGGAGCCAATATAGCTTTCTGTAGCTTTCTGAGTATTCATTGTGGAATGCAAACAAAGTTAGTTTGAGTAGCTTGAAGCTCTTCATGTTTCAGCATGCCACTTACCTATGTTTGTCCCCTACACTGCTGATGGGACCACAAAAGTGAATTTCACTCTTTTACTTCTTCCTTTTTGGTCTGCTAAAAATCAGAATTAATTGCTATGGTCAGAACCCTGCACTTTGTAAGTGCACTCTGCAATGCTGCCTCCAGTGTTTCGTTGTATTTGCTATAGGATGTCAAACTCTCCAAGTGAAATAAATGTCCATGCATGACCGCAAGAGGCATAGAAGTCACAAATCAGAAAGGTAGACATTTACCAAATCAGTTCAACATCAGGACCTTTGAAATTTACCCTACCAGAGAATAGAGGGGTTATCCAGCTTTCTTAGCTAGTCCCTCTTCAGCACAACTCTGAGATGGCAGTGAGTAGCCAATTGTGTTCTGGAAGATGGACGTGCTGGACGCTGTCCCTTTTAAGCTGTCACAACAGAAAACATGCATAGGCACAAGAGACGCCTTTGGTTCAGTGAGATCGGTCTAGCTGTTCCAAGGTAAGAAAAAGTATCAGCACAGTGCAGAAAGGCTAATCTACAGATAGACCAGCAGAAGGACACCTGGCTGGCCAAAGGGCAGAATCAGAACTCTAGGTGCTAAGTAGAAGGAATGATTATATTCCCTGACTTTAAAATAACTTTGAAGGGGGTAGTTCTGCCTAAAGAATTCCAAACCTGTAATAATAGATAGCTATGTGTGTACGTCCAAAAACTCTTTCTTCTTTGGTGCTCTGTTCCCCCTTTCCATGTGGCTCTGGTGGAAATGTTCATCACATCTCCCTACCTCTTCCACCTATCTCTGGCTGTTGTCGGTTGAATTGCATCATCTTGAAAATTCATGTATTGAACTCTTAATGCCTAGTATCTGGAAATATGACTGATAGGATCTTTAAATCAGTAAGGTAAAATGAAGTCATTAGGGTGGGTGCTAATCAAATATGGCTGATATAAGAAGAGGTTAAACACAGACATGCACCTGCATATATAGAAAAGACCACATGAGAATACAGAGTCATCTGCAAGGTAGTCGTCTGTAAGTCAAGGAGAGAAGCCTCAGAAGAAACCAACCCTGCTGACTCCTGCATCTGGGCTTCCAGCCTCCAGAATTGTGAGAAATAAATGTCTGTTGTTTCAGCCACCCAGTCTGGGGTGCTCTGTTATGGCAGCCCTAGCAGACTAATACACTGGCCCTGGAGTAGCCAAAGCTTGACTGCCCACAAGAACCATTCTCCTGACCACAGTGCTGTCCAGGGTGGCTGGTGACCCATGTTGTCTCTCAATTTGAAGGTAGACAAGAAGTGGCTATGTTTCTGAGCTAGGAGTAGCTGGCAGCCATCTTCTCGGCCACGTGCAGAAAGTCTATTTATAGAAAGAGAGTGAGGCCAACACAGGGGAAGAAGTCCAACCAACAGGGAGAGACAGAGACTGAGGTCGTGTGACTTTTTCTCTGAAACCAGCCAGGTTTAAAGGCAGACCCCTGGCATTTACTAGTTAACCAACTCAATAAATTCCTTTTTGCTTATATAGTTTGAATTGGGTTTTGTACTTACAAAGGAAAAGTTCCCATTCATACACCTACTATGCTCATGGCTCTCTTTCAGTTGAGGTAGAAGCAACACATTTACCTATCAGGGAATTTATAATCTAGGTGGAAATAAGAAACCCTTATATGAAATAGTAACAGACCAAATTACATATTAAATTACAAACCACAAACGAGTGTTAGTGAAAGTAAGTATGGGGACTGCAGAGAAAAAGAGAAATCACATTGAGTTGGAGTGATCCAGAAAGAACAGACACACAGAAAGAGAGGCAGTCGTCCTGAGGAGAAAGTGAAGAGAAGCAGGGAGGCAGGAAGAGGAGAAGGCACCAGAGCAGGTGCTATGATCTGCACATCTGTCATCTGCCACAAATTCCTATGTTGAAATTCCAACCCCTAAGTTAATGGTAGGAGAAAATGGAATCACTTAGGTGGTGGATCATGGTGTTGGGGGCCTCATGGTTGGAACTAGTGCTGGGATATAAGAGACCCAGAGAGCTAGCTCGTCCCTCCCACCAGGTGAAGACTCAGAGAGAAGGTGGCACCTATGAACCAGGAAACAGGCCCTCACCAAACCTCACATCTGATGGCAACTTGATTCTAAACTCTCCAGCCTCTAGAGCTGAGAGAAGAAGTTGATTATAAACTATCCAGTCTGTGGCATGTTGTTACAGCACCCAGACAGGTTAAGACAGGGTACTTCTTGAAGGAATAGTAAAGGGACGAGCTTAGCTTGAGCCAAGAGTTACATCAGTGGGGTGGAGAAATGGGATACCAGGGAAAGGTGCAGACGGTCTAAGGCTGTGAGGAGCCCTGAATGTCCCCCTGAGGATGGGCAAGTGAAGTGGCTCAGACAGAGGCTCCAGAGTCCTCCTGCCTAGTTGCAGATATCATTTGTTAAATGTATAATCTTTGGAAATTCACCTCACTTTTCTACAGTTGAACAAAATCAGAATAATAATGAAGTCTTTCTCCAGGGAACATTGTGAGGACTAAATGAATTAGTCAGAGTAGGGCTTAGTATATAGGGATCACACAGAAAATGGTAGCTTTTCCTATTCTCTCAAGGTCACTAAAAACTCCTATAGGAGCATGGCATGGACTAAGTCATGTCATGTTTTCGGCAGACTGAATTGGAAGTTGGAAGGCAGAATGCCTATGGGAGGAGAGGGGCAGAGAGAAAGCAGAGATTAGTTAAGACATAAAGTGACCACAGTTCCAACTAGCAGGTCAATCGCTGCAGAGCCATTTATTTTCAATTATCCTAATTTCAAAGCCCAGAACTGGCTTACAAATGCAACGATCATCCAAGAAATAAAAACAAATCACACAGCAATACTAAAAAGAAAAAAAAAGTACAAAAATAAAAAAGTAACTGAGCAGGGTCTCTCCCTCTCTCTCTCTCTCCTCCCATGGGCATTCTGCCTGATAACATCCAATTCAATCTTCCTAAAATATGACTTAGTATGTACCACCCTCCCACAGAATAGGGAAAGATAATATTTATTGCATGATTCTTATGTACTAAGCCCTACTCAAATTAATTCAGTTCTCACAATGCTCCCCTGAGAAAGACATCATTATTATTCTAATTTTATTCAATTGTAGAAAAATTAGGTGACTTGCCTAAGATCATACATCTATACATACATTTTGAGGCTCTCCTAAGCATGAAGTTAAGGTGTAAAAGCAAATAAAAATGATAACTTGATCATTTTTATTTTCTATGTGAACTTAGAAACATGCTAAAATAAAAATCTATGTGTGCTCAGAAACACCACAAAGAAATGCAAAGGATAAGTACATATTTACAACATTTTTGAAAAACATTAATATATATAGGTATATAAAAAATATGTATTTTAAAACAACACCTATTGGCTGGGTGGTGGCTCATGCCTGTAATCCTAGCACTGTGGGAGGCCGAGGTGGGTGGATTGTCCAAGCTCAGGAGTCCAAGACCTGTCTCTAAAAGTAGCCAGGCTTTGTGGCAGGTACTTGTAGTCCCAGCTACTTGGGAGGCTGAGGCAAGAGGGTCACTTGAGCTCAAGAGTTTGAGGTTGCTGTGAGCTATGACACCACAGTACTTTAACAAGGGGGACAAAGTGAGAATCTGTCTCACTAAATATATACATAAATAAATAAATAAATAAAAACCTATTACTAATATACACAATACACATTATTCACATAGGCAAAATATGTAAAATAATATATGAATACACAGAGCATTTGGGGGATTATCTCCCTTTCTTTATTTATAATGCAACTATATGGTTTGAACATTTTTCTCTTAACAGTAAAATGTACATCTCTTTTGATGTCTTCATAGTTATTCACTGAAAAAAGAGGTGCCCGTAATTTGTTCACTTTTGAATTTTGTAACATTCTAATATGTTACCATCACCCATGAATAGGCAAGATAAAGTTCTATAATTTCACTAAATGGAAATTCTTTTCTTTCTGCTTCTCTGTATTTTCTATTCTCTTCATACTGAGTGTGTCTTATTGGCTTAATAACGGCATGCTAAAAAGGAAAGATAAAAGGAATTTTAAAAAGTCTGTTTGATCATTTTTTAATTTTGATTTCTATTTTCATTAATTTGTTTCATGTGAAGATAAAAGAAGGCAAGAGAACATTTCTAGTAACTTTTATTTTTTATAAATACGGGAAATGAGAAAAAAGGGGGTGAGGGTGTCCTTTCCACGCCCGCTGGCTGCTGCGGTTAGTCATCTGCATTCTATAGAGTGATGGCTTTCAGGTTGAACTTGGCCAAGCTTCCGGTTTGTTAGAGCATCAGAAACGCTTCTCTGGGGACCAGCAGGAGGAAGGAGAAAAGGGAAAAGAAAGGGCTGGGGGGGAAGATCCTGCCCTTTATCACCTAAAACTATCCCACTTCTGTCTGCGGAGATGGGACTCCTGAGCACTTTCCTTTCTCTTTTTTAAGGTCTAGAGCTTTAAAAAGAAAAAAGAAATCTACCCAACGCCCACTGTAATCTAAGTCAATGCTCTTTCCTCCTGATTTAGGTTTTCTGGCCGCATCTCACACACCTTCACTTTTTTCCCTTTTTTTTTTACAAGATCCATGGAGGAAAACAGCTAAAGCACAATAGTCAGCACGAAGCAGTAGATTTATTTCATCCACCCTGAATGCGGAACCATTAAGATGAAGAAACTGCCCCCAGAGCTAATCTATAAGCACTAAAGCATCACTGGATAAGCAAAGAGAGAACACCCTCACCACTGACTGTCTGTTCCATTCTCTGGCAGGCAGCACGGAGCTGCTTCTGGAAAGAAATGATGAGCAAATATTCAAAGTCTGGGTTTGAAATGGTACAAAAATATGAGCCTGCCTGAGAAAATTTCTCTTCTCTCTTGAGCCGCAAACATGAGGACCAACCGACCATGTGGATAGGGGCTGAGCCTGTCTTTTAGACACGATAGAGTTGTCTGTCTGTCGGCTGCAGAGGTAGCCACCCCAAAGTTGCTACTATATCATTCAATTTATTGGTATATTTCTACCTTATTTACGGGTAATATTATAGACGTTCTCTAGTTATTTTATACATGCGAATATCACATTATTTAAAATGGGTAATGATGCCATGAAGGAATGAGACAGGATTTTCTCCCCCTTCTGCTTTGGCTCTCCTGCCCACAGCAGCAGCTCAATATCAAGCTCATACTAGATAAACAGATAAGTCAGTCCAGCCATTGCCAAGACCCTCTGATGATCAGCAGGTCTCCCCTTCCACAACTCTGACCCCATTTATTAGACTCATTTGTCCTGTAAAGGAAATGCCCTGAGGCTGGGTAATTTATAAAGAAAAGAGGTTCATGTGGCTCGTGGCTCAGTGGGCTGTATAAGAAGTGTGGTGCCAGCACCTGCTTCTGGTGAGGGCTTCGGGGAGCTGCCGGTCAAGGAGGGAGGTGAAGGTGCAGCAAGGACGTCACATGGGGGAGACGCCAGGGTGGGAGGAGGTGGTGCCAGGCCCCTTTAAACAACCAGCTTGCAGGTGAGCTGATAAAGCCATTCTCACAGGGTGAGTGGGGACCGAGCCATTCATGAGAGATTGCCTCCCGTGACCCAACGGCTCCCACCAGGCCCCATCTCCAACACTGGGCATCAAATTCAACATAAGAGTTCAAGGGAGGGGTCAAACATCCCAACCATAGCAATTAGTACGCTCTCTAGTCAAGAATAATAGAGTGACTAACTCGAGAGATGAAAAAATAAGGAGTCAAGACTCAAGGAGTCTCGGTCCATTTGGGAGGCAAACATACGCAAATACAGTTGGCCCTTGAACAACACAGGTTTGGATGGGGCAGGTCCTCTCATATGTGAAATTTTTTCAACAAATATATTGAAATATCTTTTTGAGGTTTGCAACAATTTGCAAAAGCTCACAGGTGAACCACATAGCCTGGAAATACTGAAAACAAAAATTAAGAAAAATGTATGTCACACAATGTACAAAACATATGCAGCAACTGGCCTGTTTAATAGACGCCACACAGGAGGATGCAGCAGAAGATGACAGAAGATGACCAGATGGAGGCGCGACCCACAAAGCAGGGCCGGGTGACGACGGAAAGGTGTAGAGGAGCCAGGGCTGGAAAAGTGACTGACGTCAGACAACCTGTGAGAAGCGTGTCAGTCATTGAAGACCAGTTTTTACGTTTTCTACAAAAGAGCCCCTTTTCTGGCATGGGCACTGGAATGAGAGCAAGTAGAGGAAGGATCGAGACCATGTTAAAAAGAATGAAAATGTTTAGAGAAACGAAAAAGCAACAAAGTCACACAGAAATTATGGTTTATCTCGGAAAAATTACACCTAGTGTGCCTGGAAGTGCTAGGACTCTCATTCCTCCCCTTCCAACCTCCCCCTTTCCACCTCTGTCATCCCTGAGACAGCGAGAGTCACCCCTCCTCTTCCTGACTCCTCAGCTTCCTCGAGGTGAAGGCCGTGGACAGGGAGACCTTTACAGAGACCCACGTCCACTCAATGAGGTTTTTTCAGACATTGACTCAAGAGTCAGTAAGTTTTTCCAGACATATTAGCAAACATATTTTCTCTTTGTTACGATTTTCTTAATAACATTTTCTTTTGCTAGCTTAATAAGAATATAGTGTATAAAACAGAAAACTTGCAGAATATGTGTTAACTGTTTACTGGTGAGTTTCCAGTCAATAGTAGGCTATTAGTAGTTATGTTTGGGGGGAATCAACAGTTACACATGGATTTTCTACTGCATGTGAGGTTGACCCCCCCAAATCCCTACATAGTTCAAGGGTCAACTGTACAACTGGGATACATTATGACACGGCTACAACTGAGGCTCTTACAAGTTTTTATAGAAACACAGACAAAAAAAGTACAAATCTCTTTCAGCAAATTAGGTAGACTTCTCTCTGAAGATTCTTGAGTCATTGTCTGAAAAATCAATAATTTAAATTTTTAATATGAACAACATAGACAAAAATATTCCTAGCTGGCTCAGTGCCCATAGGTCAGTGGTTAGGGCACTGGTCACATGCACCAGAGTGGTGGGTTAGAACCCGGCCAGGGCCTACTAAAACAACAAAGACAACAATAACAAAAAAACCAGTGGGGCATTGTGGAGTGCACCTGTGGTCCCAACTACTGGGAGGCTGAGGCAAGAGAATCACTTAAACCCAAGAGCTTGAGGTTGCTGATGACTCCACGGTACTCTACTGAGGGCAACAAAGTGAGACTCTGCCTCAAAAAAAGAAAAAAGAAAATATTCCTAGGGACCATCTCTGAGCTGCTGAATTTGAGGTATTTATTTTCTTTCTCATTTTTTTTTTTCAATTTGAAAGCAACATGCTCAATTTGGAAAGAACGTGTCCTTGGCCTGCCACTTAACTGCTCTTGCGTCTGTGGTTGAATGGCAAATCAATGCTCTATTTTCCAGTGTCTAATCTGTCTATTACATCTGATAGCTGGATAAAAGTCTACAGAGAGAGACATTCATTTAGAAGCGACATCTAAACCATCAGCACATTCTGCTGGCTTTTCTTTTGAAATACAGTCTGACCATGGACGTGTGGGTTTTCTCTACTTATTCCAAATTAAACAGCACACGAAGAACTACGGTTTAGTTCCATAGGCCTTAGAGTATATGAAAATTCCTCTAGATTTTCTATATTTTATACAGTGAGTGGTAGCATGAGTTCCTAAATGTCCTTTTGTATGTGTTTTCATAAGTATTTTAGAGAGCAATCAGGAGATGCTGATTCAGGGGCCACTAGCCAGCTTTCCGGGGGTGGTCAGGGCTGCAGGAGTGTGGTCTTCCATTGATTGCATCAAGTGAGAAAAGCATCCTATGCAGAGAGAGCATCTTGCTGTGTGATCGACTCCTGTGTTTACTGTGAGGGGGCAGAGACGTTAGATGTAGGATTTTTCTACAGTTGGTGGCCTGAGGACTGGTGTGGAAGAACGTTGCAGGTGCCTGGGCTTTAGCTGACAGACTAAATAAACAGTCCCGGCTCGGTGGCAAAGAAATGGTGATCCACAGCAACTGACCAATTTGGGAAAAGTGACAGAATCAAGAGTACCAAAGGTGCCATCTGAGTTTGCAAGCTCGGTGGCAGTCGAGGAATGGAAAAGCATGATTATAAAGGCTTTGATTATAAAGCGGGGGATTAGCATGCAGGTTGTGAGAGGGAGTTGTATGTGATGCAGGTTCCACTCCAGGCTGCAGAAGTGGGAGACGGAAGCTGAAGAGAAAGGAAGGTCACGGCAGTGATGAGATCAAAAGCTGTGAGGGCAGAATCATGTCAGGAGCATGGGTGTGAATGTCGAAACTGGCAAGAATGACCCGGGTCTGAAGTAGAGAGAAAGGAGTTCGCCCAGGGGGCAACATTCTGATTGACTAGGATCAGAGGTTGGGAGATGAGCGTAATGCGCAGAAAGCCCTGTTGATGCTCCCAACTACAGAGACTAAGGTTTTAGCAGAAAACCCAACTTTATTGTCCTCCGGGGTTAGCAGGGCTTCTGTTTTGTGCGGAAAATGGAAGTGGGAGTTAACAAGGGCTCCGGGAAGGGCAGCCGAGTGCCCGGAGGAAAGAATGTAGCAAATGAGGGGGTAGAGGGGAGACACCAGGCCGCTCTGAACCCAAAGTGGGAATTGAATTTCCCAGGGGTAAGAAACTTGAGGACGTCTTCTGGAGGTGTCCAACACTGCAGCACTGCTGGGAGATGACTCTGTGTGAGGCCACCGGACACGGCCTTACACTTTCGGGTTTCTTTAACGCTTCTCTTCTTGGAGACCAAATGGCTTTTGTTAAAGTCTCTACATTTCATGACAGGCCAAATACCAAAAAATTGCAGTTTATGTGGCCTCTCAAGCTTCCAAATTTGTTATAAAATGTGTTCTGTCCCGTGCCAGGCCCCTGTAAGTGTTTAAGTGTATGGTGCCTACTCTACAGAAAACCTATAGCTGCTTCAAGTCAGAGCATCAGAGAGCTGTTGACCGAGGCCCCACCCTTCCAGCCCCTAGACAGACTACCAAGAGCAGATCTCATCCCCTTGTGTTAGTTGTTCATAAAAGTTATTTATATAAGATCACTCTGGCCACAGTCTGTATTATTCGGGGTCAAGGAAGGAAGTGGGAAGGGTAGGAGAGAATGTTGATTTAGACTAGCCTGGTCATGGTCTGGATAGAGAAATGTGGACGGATACAGGAAGCTTTGGGAATGGATGGCTAGCTGACCAACGGAATGGGACTTGGAATGCACTTGCAGAAATTCTACCAATTAGAAATTCATTGGGATTGCAAGCTTCTTTTATAAAAATGCAAATACATCTAAGAGGCTTATGGCTGCAGAGAGGGTATAATTTAGTCTGAATTAGTTCCATCGGCTTACGTTCTGCTCTCACCTAGCCGAAGTCAGTCATGCTAAAGAGATGAGAGTTTTACTTGGGGGAAAGAATATTTTGCATGAGGCATATAATCATGTTGGGGACAGAAGGTGAGATTCTTGGAAGGACAGAAGGGTCAAGGTGCCCACAGAAAGAACAGACAGAGGTTTCAGGATGTTAGAATACAGAACACCAAGCAAACTTGAAATATTGGACATGGAAAACCAAAAAAAAAAATGAAACCAAAACAAAAAAACCCCATCAGTACCACCTAAGATAAATAACAATGATTGGTCAATGTTTAAAACTAATTTCAATCATATTATTTTAAAGATATAGTTTATATTTGTTTGTCAACGGTCTCCTCATTTAATTTTTAAATCCCCATATCTTCCTTAGATACAACAGGAGGTGTTCAATGGTATCTGTTACTTTTCTTTTTCTTTATGTACTCACTCGTTACTTAAAACGTCAGGACGTAGATCTAAAATGTTCAGAATGTTCTCTGTTAGTACAAGTCGGGATATATTTCAAACTTTGCAGGAAAGCCAGTGCTCAGAGCTAAAATAAAAACTACTGGAAAGAATGAGTTATGGCCAAAACTTGGGCACACTCCTCACCAGGAATTCTTGGATGGGGATACTGCACTAAAAAGAACAGAAACAACAACTCAAAACCCAAGTAAAACAGTTCTCTATGTTTGGTTTTGTACTTGTGTTTCAAATGTGGGAAAAAAACCCTTTTCATCATAAAAAATCCCTAAACTTCATAAAAAGCAATACAAATATTAGCCATAAGTTTGGGCCAACTAAAAATTTTGTAATTTTTTTTTTCAAAAGCAAAGAATTAAATGGCAAGCTAAAAATAAATGTCCATGCTAGCCTATCAAAATTCCGTGGAGGGGCGCCCTTCAGCATGAGTCACGAGTGTAAGGTCAGGTACACTCTGTTTGGCTATGGAATGGAACAGAGTGTGTTAACCTTTCATGCAGTCTCAATCACTCTTCCGTATCCAGCCAAAACTCTGCCCTGCCTCCCTTGCCTGGGGTCCAGCTGCACTTGCCTGGATGATCATTCTGCCTTTCTTAGCATCCCTGTGTCTGAAGATAAAACCTGGGACAGCAAGTGTATATGGTGAGGAGGCACCTTGGAGTGAAATCACAACACTATTGATCGTTGCCAAACCTTCTATTTTTAGAGACAAGAAAACCGAATCACAACTGGGTTTTAAATCTTGCTCAGAATTATACCTAAGTGTCAGAGCTAGAACCTGTCTGATATTCCTCTCCAAAACAGCTGTGGACACTTCTCTGTGTATTTCACATTTCTGCACATTTTGCAACTAGAGGTACTGACCACCTTTATTCTGAAGTAGTTTTTCAAAGATATTTTATGTAGTAAGTACCCTTGAAAGACAGAGCAATGGGAAGGTTATGTTTAGCTCAGTATAACAAAAATAGTGTCTCTCTATGGGCAAAGAGCAGGCATACTCACTACACATTATGAAAGATTCACACCTCCTAAACTCAGGGTTCCTTTCTTGAAATGAACCACTAAGTATCCATGGGGAATTGGTTCCAGGACCTCCTATGAATTTTGAAATCCGTGGATGCTCAAGTCCTAATACAACACAGCGTAGTATTTGCATAATTCATGTATACTTTAAATATACACAACCTCATGTATACTTTAAATCAGCTCAACCTCATGTATACTTTACATCAGCTCTAGATTGTTTATACTCCCTAGGACAATGCCTACATGTCACTTCACGTGGATTTGATGAAGTGCTCAGAATGCAACAAGTTTAAGTTTTGCTTTCTGGAACTTTGTGGAATTATTTTTCTTGTCTACGGTTGGTTGAATCCAGAGACAGTGAACCCACAGATATGGAAGGCTGACTATGTACACACATCGCCCAGCTGAGGCTGGGCGAACTGGGGTTCTGTGAACTAGTACAATATGACATTATGTTTACTGCTATTGCTATAAATAAAAAAGTCAGTTGTCTCTGATCCAGGCATCTCGGGTCTTCCATCAACACCCGAAACTGTGGCAAGTACAATCTTAGACCCTTTGACAGAAACATAAAATCTTAGTGATAATTTATCATGTATTGTGAGGCCTATTGCTGAATTTTTTAAATACAGAATGACCCTTATCATTTTTGAGAATTATGTGTCATAAACACTATGCAACCTGCTTTATTTTTTTACTATCTTGCCTTTTGAATAACACCATGACATGTTAACTACTTATCTGTATGCAATATTAAATATTCAGCATTCACAGCTAACAAAATATTTTTAGTTTTGTGAATATTGAGTTTACATTATATCCTGTATATTTATAGCCATAGTCTACAACAAAAGCTATTATTCATAAAACTTAGAAAACAGTGCTGCAGAGATATTCCCTTAAAGCTACACGTCGAAGAAAATTATCTTCAGCTGGAGAAAGGCAGCATGAAAGGAAAAATAATTCCATTTAAAAGGCTGTACATTCTGTGAAACTATCTGTTAGTCACGGAGATGAATAGAAAATTAACACACTCTACAGAGTGTGGAAGGACAACCAATGTCTCAAATTTACAGATAAGAATAAAAAATGTTTAAAGCAAAAGACAGAAAATAATGCTTAATTTTATGGGAGCAAAATGTACAATATAAATGTATGTAAGTGTTATCTAGAGAATGTTTTAAAAACTAGTAATCCATTTCTGTCCGTATACGGTTTTTCACACCTATGATACTACTCTGCTAACTACAATGCTCAAGAAACGTAATGTTTGAATCAACCATCTGAAATGTAAATAGTAACCAATCTCCTCCCCATAATTTAAAAATCTGTAGGCTCTGTACAAAATTCGATAATTTTTTTCAGATTGCCCTAACTGAAGAATTTATGGATATTTATTAATATTATATTAACAAGTACTATCATTTCACTTGCTTCTCAAAAAAATTACTTTTTTGTGAAATAAAAAAAAGCTGTCCAGCTAACATTTACCAAAAAAAGACACAGATAAAGCTTATGAAGTCAGTTATAATTGTCACATAACGTAATAACTAAAGAATCAAATTTATGCAATTATTTTAGACATGTATCTTACATTGAAAGTTGAGTTGCCAATTCACTTTTATGTTACTTTTATTCCTAGAAGTCTGTACTTTGTATAGTGGGACATGCCACTGTGGTTTACGTTTGGTGTGGAGGCAGAAAGTTCAGTGCAAAAGCTGATAGGTGAAGATATATCATCAGTTTTCTGATTCCATTAGGACACAAACTAATAAAAAAAATCAAAGTTATGCAGACTTAAATTTTAATTATGTAGTAAAAGTCTTTCTAGAATCATAAACAATTATACTTTAAATGGGTTTTAAACAAGAAATTTGAGAAACTCTTGTACTGAAGGGTTTTAACGTAGGCTATAAGCTCATCTGGAGGCTCGTCTGCCTTCTGATGTTTTGTCCACTGTGGGAACTTATGAAGAAAATGGAGATAATAATTTCTGTCCCAAATTCCTCATATAGTCAAGACACAGAATATTTTGATTCGCTATCCTATCTTAAACACACAGACCAACTGAGATGATTCCAGAAAGGAGAAACATTCTTTTCTTTGGAATCAGAATGACTTAATCACAGGAAACGGATATTTTTTAAAACCTAGTTTTATATAATTAAGAACTACTATAATAATTACCTTAATATAAAGAGACTATTAAAGATAAACAGAAAGAAGAAAAAGAAATATTCATCTAGCAAATCAGAAGACAAAACTAAATGAGTATCAATGTTATGCTTGTAATTCTTGTTATCACGATCTTCCCACTGTCAAAATGTTGTGGATGCAAGACTTGTGGGAGGGAAATTCATAAACAAAGGAGCCAAAGATGCTGATTTGAGACCTCATTAGTTGGCGTCTGCCAAGAAGCCTGCATATCTCACATGTTTAAACATAAGGATGCAAACTAAAGATTACCTGGAAATCTTCTAATTATTTCACATAATCCTTCCTTTCTGCAAAGCTGATGCTGTATTTCTGGTAATATGTTTACCTGAAAAGAATCAAAATGATTCCAGTGAGTTAGGAATTCATAAATGCTAAAGCAAACACAAAAACCCCAGATAGTTGCAAAAACTTGATAGTTGCAAATTTTGCTTTGCAAAACACAGCATTAAACATTTCAAAGTCAACCAATCTCCCTTGTTCTAAAAAGCCTAAGTGATCTGCGTCACATACATCGATGTTTAGTAGTAACTCAGTGTTAAGACTGTTTCAAACATTATATGTACTCTTTACTTCATATCGATGGGCATAATTGTTTCCAAATATAAAATCCAGTTACTCATCAACCTCTATTTTAATCAAAATTTGTTCTTAGAAAGCTTTATAACTGTTATCATAAATTCAAATATGTGGGTTTGGAAAATTATAAAGAAGAAAAAAACATGTTCATATGTTCACTTCTCTCCCTCTTTTGTGAATTTACAAACTGATTACTAGATACCATTCTCTAAATCCCACAAGTAATGCCGAAAATAAGACAACCATGTTTATATCAACAGAAGGAGATCAGTGTAAATTAGGTTGCAAATCAGATTCACTTCTGAGGCATTATTGATTATTTTTAAATTAACTCACTTTAGCCTAATAAAGTAGTTTAGTCTCTCCCCTTGGTCCTGCTGGGATGACTAGATGAAAAGATTTCAAGTTGCAGTGATAGAAGCTTTGGAAACAGGGGTTGTAGCCCACTTCTGGAACTGAAGAAAATCATAACCTTGAATACACCACCTTGTTCTTTTTTTTAAACTTCTTCATTTGAAAAACAAATCTTTTAGAGCTTTTTGTGTCTAAGTTCCACTTCTGCTCTAAGATGTTTACCAATTCAGTTAAGTTGTAGTGTGTAAAACATAATTCATTTAAAAATGCTCTAAAACAGGACAGCAATTGAATCTTCTCTGAGTCTTGCCATTTTATTAGCTCTATTCATTTATTCAGCAAATTTTCTTTTTCCCAATAATAGCTACAGGAAGGACAAACTTCAGCCCAGATCCTGCATGGCAGAAGCCCATGCTGTAGCAGACCCCACCGCTATGATTCTGCACCATCAGCATCCCTGAATACTCTTTTTAAAAAGACTTTGGGATACCAAAGTCTGAGTCGCTTTCGTTCTTTGGCACACGGGGAAATGAGAAAAGCCTGAGCGTGCAGAACACTTTTCATCTTAGCATTGTCCGCATTTCTCCAATTTGAAAGTGAGAAAGTTCAACCCCAAAGTGTAGGGGAAAAAAAGAAGCCAGAACTCTTCAATTGAGAATGCTTAAGAAGGGCTGAAGAATACAGAGCACTCGCCAAAGAATGGAAAACCTATCTAGGAAAGATTTATTGAGATTTTTTTAAGGTAACAAAGTATCTCTCTAAATTAGACTGTGAAAAGCTTCAGAAGTCAATATCATAAAATGAAACCATTTTCCCACATAAAGCAAAATGATTTCAGTTGCTAGTGACTTTCTAATAGAATCTTTAACAATAGGATTCAGAAAGAGACCAGCATTCGATCAGTGGTGTGAAAGGTTATAGACTGACTCCGGCTCATTTCTAACCTTCTCTAAAGGCAAGACCAAGTGTGCTATCACTGCAGGGGCTTCACCACCTGTGGTTCTGCCGCCCCATCCTGTAAGTACTGCAAACCGAAAGGAAGAAAGGAACAGAGACCCTGGGAGGAAGGGCAAGGCCAGGGGGCCCCATGGCAGGCAGTCCTGCAGGGTCACGGTAAGACACTGGGGTCAGGGTTGTAGAGGAGCAAGAGAGTTCTGAGGACAGAGGCAGCTCCCTGGACAGTGTGAGGACCTCAACATGGACATTGAGGACTCGTTAAGGTCCAAACAAAAATTTAAAAAGAGGTGCAGAAAGGTGGTCAGGTTCAGTACCACCAAGACTTAGTTCTTGGATGAGCTGGGTGGGTTTCAGAGAGAATGGAAAGACAAACTCCACAAGCGCTGAACAGCTGCTTCTCCAAGTCCAAAAGAGACAGCAGAGAGATCCCTGTGGGAAAAACAACAACAGAAAACAAACTCCACACATCTTTTGCAGTGTGACAGAGAACCAGCTGGGGGACCAAGACGTGGCCTCTGCCTTCCAGTTAATGATAAAAACCTCTCAAGGGGATCTGTTCCCTGGTTATCATCAAGGTCTAAATCTGAGCCCCAGCTCCTGCATGATGACACCTGATAGGGTGGTGGAAAGTAAGAAATTTTTGGCAGAAACAGGCAAGGACCTGATGAGCTCTTCAAAAATTCAAGTAGAAAGCCTCACTGCTCTTGGCATGAGGGGACCACTCAGGACAAAGGGGCCATGCAGAAAAGAGCCCAGCACGTGCATTGGGACTCAGAAGGTGAAGGAGGCCCCTCAGCCAGCCCAAGGACTGAAGAGTGCCGAAAGTAGAGGAGCTGCATGCAGCCAGCCTCTTCACCCAGGTGGGGGAGGGCCCAGGTGCTCCAGCCAGTTGAGAACCAGTGCTGCCCAAGGGCACCAATGAGAATGTTTCTGCCCAGGGGTCTCTGGCAAGTAGGAAAAATGTCAATGTCTGCAAAGATGAGAGCTTGCGGGGAGTGGAGGCTGCTGCTGCCCAAGGGGCTTTTGGTCAGCCACCAGCTGTGCCAAAGGAGCATGGAGGCAGAAGGTGCCAGGGGACCTTGCATGTGGACTATGGGAGCCAGAGCATCCTGACTCCCTGCACAGGAGCTGAGAGGGACACCCAACAGCAGCCTGGGACTTCACCCTGCCATGGAGCTACTTCACCCACCACAGCAGGCTGCCCAGATCATGGGTGCTGAATTCAAAACCCTCAGTGTAGAGTGTAGAGAGAACCCCAGGGACGAGAGAGAGACAAGAAGCAGAGGGCCCAGCCAGGGGCTCTTCCAGCCTATCTTTTCAAGGCTTGTCCCTGCTGCTGTCCAGCCAGCTCTTCCACTTTGGAAAGAGAATATCAGGGACTGGCAAGCACACCAGCCTCTACTACTCCCACCCGGAGCTCCCTCTGCAGGGTCAGTCCATGTCAGCCATCAGGAAGGCCCAGGCTGGGCCCTGCCCCCTGTTTGGAAGGCCACACCTGCTCGGGAAGAAGGGCGGTGTGCTCTGGCCATGTGGGAAGGCACAGGCATGGCTCAGTTTGCACTACAGAAGGAACTGGGGCCCAGGGGAAAATATTTTGGACCTGAGATATTGACAAAGGGTTATGGACAAGGAGGACCAGGATCAGGAGGCCCCAGGCAGGGACGCCAGTGACTTCAGCAACACTTCTGAGGTGGATGGTGGTGGCTGCTCAGCAGTGACGGGGAAAGCCCTCAAGTTGCGAGCTTCCTGGGTTCCTCACATTTGCAGAAACAGTATCTGAAGTGTGTGTATCTGTAGGTGACACTTGTGAGCAAAGGGAGGGAAAACAGGCGTACATTACCCATCCCCTGTATAGATGTATGCTGACATACAACGTGAACAGAAGAGTCCTGATAAATTTGAGTTTTATAGATTTTTGTAAATTATTTGAAGTGCTGTAAAAAATATTTTTGGAAAACACTGCCATTCACTTTTATAGGGTGTTCATAACTGTGGTTTTCTGCGGTCTTTTAGATGAGCAAACATTTGGTTCTTCCCATCAGGTTCAAAGAGACTCAGGCTGCTGCTTTGGGGTAGATTGCTGGTGAAGATGCTCAGTGGCACCTGCTGTTCAACCCCGAGGAAGGCAGCAGTCACCCTTCCGAGAATCACTAAAATACCCAAAGGTGTCTGGTGGGAAGCTCCCGGGACAGTACTTTGGTACAAAGGATCCCTCACCCCAGTCCCTTGAGGCCAGAGCACATCTGAAAACTGCCCTCACAGACTTCATTCGGAAAAATGTTTTGAAGCACAACAGCTGAGCTGGCTGGGCCAACCCGCTGGGTGTGGAGGCACAGGGTGAACTCCCGCTGGGTTGCTCTGCCCTCAACCCTGAAGCCTCGGGGCTGTTCAAATTTATTCGGGCCCTGGATGATTTTAAATCTAAATCAACCTCTTCATATATGGGGGGAGCAGGTCCTGGTGAGTGGATAACAATACCTGAACTGATGGGTCAGAAGAGTCCCTATCTGCTGCAAAGACAGAGGACAGGGTTCACAAATCTCAGACACAAGGGTAGGGTGCTGTTTCATACCAGAGAGAGGGCTTCCCAGGAGACCTTAGTTCATCTTGTTGTCAGAAAGATAAACTAATTCAAACTAATTTTTTGCTGAAAAAAATCAGAACCAAGCCAAGGGAAGCAACTCTCCTTCCTCCTCTTTCCCTACCCCGTCTGGTCTACCCTATTCCTCTCCCATCTTCCCTCCAGCCCTTTTTATCCTCCCCCACACATTGACATCTCACCATGATCTTTCCTCCAAGTGCATGTTTAGAACTGACAGAGTCACAGTGACATAATTGTGCTGACATGTGGCCCCAGAAATATCATCTCTATCTGGCTCTGGAACTGAGCGCCAAATGGAGCAGTTCCACTGAGTAACTCAGCCCAAAGCAACAGAAACATTCAAGGGTCACGGGTCATACAGCTGTGGTAAATCAACTATATTTCTCAGATTGTGAACTTTTTCACTGTTAAACCTAATAATGTTCTCCCATACCCTAGTGCTTTTTACTTTCATTTTTATATATATCATAAACTATATGATAAAATTTGCATCATTGCTAAGTGGAACATCATCAAAGGAGTTTTAATTTGGATTTGCTGACTTTTATATGATGAGCTTCTCCAGCTTAACACTGCACTAATTATTTTTTAATAGAATTCATTCTTAGAGCTCTTGAAGGTTCACAGCAAAATTGAGCAGAAGGTAGAGAGAGTTCTCATATACCCACTGCCCCCACACAGGCATAGCCTCCCGCTCCCAGAGCGGTACATGTGTTACAGCTGATGATTCTTCGTGTTCTTCAGTTATCGTATTATCATCCACATAATCCTTGTAATATATACCAGCCTAGTATCAGGTTTTAATGCTTTAAATACAGTTCACATATATATGCGTGTGTATATTTACATAGAGATGGCTCTTATTTACTTGGCACAAATCCTTTCATATCTTGAAAGGATTAGAATGCAGACATAAAACTATAATGATATTTAAGCCCTGGGATATTTCTAAGAAATCAAATTGTGAAAGAGGGAATGTGCATTTAGAAAGCTTTCAGCCCCAGTACATCTTCTACAATCTTGATTTGTTATAATCTGAATCTACATGGTTCCTATTACATATTGTCAGAAGCAACATTTCTTAAAAATCATTCTTCTTTCGAGATATGGTCTATTAATAAGAACAAATATGCAGCGCCACATTAATTGTAAATATTTTGAAAGGGTTTATAAATCAAACCACCCAAAACTGCAGTGATATCATTAATTCACTAGGGAGAATAGAAACTTGAATTTGAACTATTTTTAAAGTGCAAGAAAACAGCCAGGAGAGAAAAATTGGGTTTTGTTCATTCACGAATGCCGAAGATTAACACACACATCACCTTGTATCTTAGGGAAAAGCTCAGATTTACTCAGCGCCTGTCGAGACATTCATTCCTTTTATTTGATCAACAATCAGATCGTCTCCGAAAGCTGTTTAGTATCATGCACGAAGAAAAGAATGAAGGACAAGAAATTAGGGAAACAAACTAATTAAGGGAAAAATGTTTTTCCCCACATCCTTTGTGTACAATTAGCACTCCATCGGATTACCTGAAAATGGCCTTGAACCTTTTATTTATTTTGTTGTTGTTGTTGCAGTTTTTGGCCGGGGCCTGGTTTGAACCCATCACCTCTGGTATAGCACCCTACTCCGTGAGCCACAGGTGCCACCCACTTGGCACCTTTTAAAAGAAGAGCCATTTCAGTTTTCAGTGCTTTAGCTACTAAAAACAGCACACTGGTTTTAGGGATTTGAACTCCTACAATAACTTAGAACTGGAAATGATATCTCTGGTTTTGAAACACTAGCACCTATCTGATTGAGATAAGATGCAGCCTCAGTTACTAAACTTAGTCTTACCCCAAATAGCAGACCTCACTTCACTTTCAGCATCCTGTGAACCGATACAACTTTAAATTCATGTTACTGTCCTTCTGCCTAGAGAGAACCCTGGCCATTCATTCCCTATACTAGATCTTCAATCGTTTTCTTCAGTACTAAGATTACACATTTCTAATGTGATAAGTAATTTTCATTTGAGTCAGTGCACTTCCTTTCTTCATTTTAGGTGATTGACAGTCCTAGAACCTCCCAGCAATATCTATGTTGTTTGCATAAGTCGTAGTTCATAAAGCTTCAAATTTCTCATGCTCCACAGTGACAGCTATCTAGTTGTATCACTTAGAATGTATGTATTCCTTAAGAATATTCATTATGTAAGTACAGTGCCTAAGTATTTATTTCAACAAAAATTATGGTTAAGAAAACAGAAAATTGAAGTCAGACTTCCTGAGCTTGAGTCTTGGTTGCTTTATTAATTAGCATTAGCTATGGAGCCTTAGACAAGTTTCTTAACCTTTCTGCCTTTGTTTCCTTATATTTAAAGAATAAACATAGCCTTGGCACCCGTAGCTCAGTGGTTAGGGCGCCAGCCACATACACAGGGGCTGATGGGTTCAAACCCAGCCTGGACCTACTAGACAAGAATGACAACTACAACAACAACAACAAAATAGCCAGGCGTTGTGGCAGGTACCTGTAGTCCCAGCTACTTGGAAGGCTGAGGCAAGAGAATCACTTAAGCCCAATAGTCTGAGGTTGCTATGAGTTGTGATGCCACAACACTCTACCAAGGGTGCCATAGTGAGACTCTGTCTCAAAAAAAAAAAAAAGGACATAAATAAATATGAGGTCAGACAAGTAAGTTCATGAATTCACCCTATAGAAAAAGTGCTACAGACCTCATTGCTGAATATCATCACTACAGTCACCTTCAAAGTACTCTCCTTGGGAAGCTGTGCACCAATGCCAGTGCCTAGTTCACCCCTTCATCCCTTAAGGCACTTTTTCTAGGATAAATTCTCAAACATAACTGACTGAGCTCTTCTGTAAGCACTTGGAATGATGCTAGCACAGCGTAGGACTACAGAAGTGTGAACTTTGATAATTTGTCATTTATATCTTCAAAATTTCTCCAAGATCTGGTCATATCTCACCACCTCCAGTGCTGCTTTGCAAGTTGAAGTCACTTTCATCTCATGCTTACATTATTGTAATAACTGGTTTCCCTATTTGGGTCCTTATTCACCGGGTAGCTTATTTCAACACAGCAGCCAAAGCTATCCTCTAAAACTGCAGATAGAGTCATGGCACCTCTCTGCTCATAACCTCCATAATCCCCCACCTTACCAAGAGTGAAAGCTGCAGTCCTTATAAGGGTCTGCATGGCCCGAGCCCTCCACTCCAGGTAAATCTCTGTCCTCCACACACAGGGGACACCTCATGTTCCTCAGACAAGCCAAACTTACCCCTCCTACTGTTCGCCTGCTGTTCCTTTCCTGAGTCTGAGGAGCTTTACCCCAGACACCGACGTGGGAGCTCCTTATCTTCCAGGACTCCCTCAAATGTCACTTTCTTGATGGAAACTTCCCCAGGCATCTGATCTAAAACCCAATCCCCCGATATTTTCTCTCCTTACTTAATTTTTCTCCTTAGTACATTTTACCTTCTAATATATGTATCATATTTTTAGGTACAAATATTTTTTCTCCATCTCCCCATCAGCTCCCTAAGGGCAAATAGTCTTGTCTATACTGTTAACTGCTGTATTACCAGAGCTTAAAATAGAGCTTAATAAAGATGCTTAATAGAATAAATAATTGTAGAAAGAACAAAGGGGTAGAGGAATAAACAAACACATGAATAAAAGACTGGCTGAATGAGTTGGCAAAGCCAAAAATAGAGTCGTAGAGACCTTCTGCAAGGAAAGATTCTGAGGCTTTGTGTGGCCTCTGTCTTGATAAATGGTGTTGGTCCAATTTAGTGGAAAGGTAACCCTGAAGGCAAGAAGTTTCTCATGTGAAATTTTTCATTTTTCTAAATAAAAGGAACTCATACATGGCACATTTATAGAAAAGTTGGACAGTTTCTCACAGTTAAAATAAGGTTTAAAGTTTAAAGACATTTTTAAGGCTGGGTAAGGTGGCTCACACCTGTAATCCTAGCCCTCTGGGAGGCTGAGGCAGGAAGACTACTCAGAAGTTTGAGAACAGCATAAGCATGAACAAAATATCATCTCTACAAAAAATAGAAAAATTAGCTGTGTGTGGTAGTGCATGCTTATAATCACAGCCTCTCAGGAGGCTGAGGCAGGAAGATCTCTTGATCCCAGGAGTTTAAGGTTGCTGTGAGCTATAATGACACTGCTACACTCTACCCTAGGGAACAGGTACCTCTATCTCAAAAAACAAAGTTTTAAAAATTTCTTAAACATTAACATACATTTGCTTTAAATTTCAGATTAATATTAGGGTACCTATAATTAGGTTACATTGTGTGTTTGTCAGGTAAAGTTCAAGTTATAGTTGAGCCCTCACCCAGGGGATGAACACCCATGTATATACCCTTATATTGTGCACATTAGATGAGACTTTACCAATGCCCTTCCCTTCCCCTACCCCACTTGAATTGATAGTGTCTTTCTCTCATGTGGGTGTAGTTGTTTATATATTGGCTTCATATTAGTATTGGATACTTGCTTTTCCATTCTTGTGATACTTTACTAAGAAGAATGTTCTCCAACTCCAGCTAGGTAAATACAAAAGATGTAATTTGCCATAGGCCCCGGCAATCATCCTCAAAGGAGAAAAACTTATGTTCACACAGAAACCTGTATTCAAACGTTGATGTCCATTGTCCCTAATTATGCCCATAACCTAAACCTGTCCAGTCATCCTTCGCCTTGTGAATGAGTGAGTACACCACAGGACATCCATAGGAGGGCACAGTACCCAGCAATGTAAAGGAATGAGCGACTGAGTCACAGTGATGCGGATGAATCTTAAATAATTTGCTAAAAAGAAAGATGGTGGACATATAATGCTACAAATTATATGATTCCAGTGATGTGACATTTTGGAAGACAAACCTTTAGGAAAAGAAAATGAAATCAGTGGTTGCTAAAGGTAGAGGTCACAGGAAGGGGTGACTTCAAAGTTGCAGCTCCAGTGTGTAATTTTTATGTGCTGCTTCATACCACTGTGGCTGCCACTTACTGGCCTACGATAGTTATGTTTCCATCCAGGGTGCCACCCACAACTGCAAAATTCTTTCTTTTTTTTTATTGTTTGGAATTCATTGAGGGTACAAAGAATTAGGTTACACTGCTTGCATTTGTTAGGTTAAGTCACTCTTACAATTGTGCCCTGCCTCCAAGAGGTGTGCCATACTTGGTAACTCCCCATCCCTCCTCCCCTCTCCTGCTCCCTCATTCCCCTACCTACCACCTTGGATCAACGTGAGTATTCAAAAATGCTGTATTAGATCGCCTACCAACTTCATGTTAGAATTGAGTACATAGTATTCTTGCTTCTCCATTCCTGTGATGCTTTACTAAGAAGAATATGTTTCTCCTCCACCCAGGTTAATACAAAGATGTAAAGTCTCCATCTTTTTAATGACTGAATAATATTCCAAGGTACACATATACCACAGCTTGTTAATCCATTCCTGCGTTGGTGAGCATTAGGCTGTTCTCACATTTTGGTGATTGTAAATTGAGTGGCAATAAACAGTCTAGTGCAAATGTCCTTGTGATAAAATGATTTTTTTTTTCTTCTGGATAGATGCTTAGTAATGGGATTGTAGGATGAAGTGGGATTGTAGGATGAAGTGGGAGGTCTAATTTTAGTTCTTTAAGGATTCTCCATACTTCCTTATAAAAAGGTCATATTAGTTTTCAGTCCCACCAACAGTGTAAAAGTGTTCCTTTCCTCCACATCCACACCAGCATCTGCAGCTATGAGATTTTGTGATGTGGGCTATTCTCACTGGGGTTAGGGTGCTATCTCAGGGTGGTTTTGATTTGTATTTCTCTGACAATCAGGGATGATGAACAGGGTATGAATCTGAAAAAGGGTTGATAACTAGAATCTTTTTTTTTTTAACTTGGTAATTTCTACTAATACCACAGGTAAACATTTCTGTTCAGTGACAGTAACCATGGATACAGTTTTCGAGCAAGAATTGAACAGCTATTTGTCTAAAATGGACAAGTATGTGGTAATTAGTATCTACCTTATACAAGAAACTGCTACAAATCAACAAGAAAATCATAATCTCCAGAAGATAAGTGAGCAGTTTACAGAACAGGAAACTTAAAAAGTGAATATAGCATTTGTGCAGCTGCTCAAAGTCACCACTAATCACAAAAACATTAAAACAACAAAGTAGTGGTAGTTTGCAGGTGTAAAATTCCTGAGTGGCTCAGAAGCTTTGCATTCCGTCCGCTCTGTCTAAACTGGAACTCTATTGAGTTTGCACAGAGCAGGGAGTCATGACTGTGGGGATGATTCTTTGCATTTGTCAAAACCCATACAACCATAAATTAAAAAAATGAATTTTACTCTTTACTAATTGAAAAAGAAACCCCAGATTTGTGCTGGGGAAGGAGGTGGAGACCCAAATAAAATACAAATTGCAGCAAACAATCCTAACTGTCTTAGTAATGAATGGCAGAGCCACACAGAGGGGGGCGGGCAGGAAACAATCACCCTAACCTACTGCAGGAAACAATGGTTTTGATTAAATATTATAAGGCAAAAAGATAAAAAAGACCCTCCCCCAACTGTACTTTTGTTAGTAAATTTGTTTCCATAGGGATGTGAGTTAACAATTCTGACATTCATGTATGCTAAGGTTGAACAAATAAGGGGATATAATATAAATATCTTTTATGTTTTCTCACTAAGGAAGAAGTTATGTCAAAATGTCATAATAAACTCCATGGTGCTGGATTGTAATCAGAGGTATGATTTGAAGTCAAGTTGCTAATATATTTAAGTGCAGGTAGATAGCAAAGTAAACATAGATGTGTGGGTGCACACGGGTTAGTATTTCCCAGTGCTGTCTGCTAAAAGGGCCTCAAGGCAATGACACCCTGATGGCAAGGAACACATCTACCTCCCAGTTCTTGGTTTTTAAATGTCATTCTCTAAGAAAACAAAGAGTGAGAGTTTCTGGAGAAAGAATTGATTCCGGCCTAGAGCTGGGAAAATACAAGATGAGTTTGGAGTGTCTGGTGGTGCTTAGAAGTAAGGGAAGTACTCAGGAAGGAGGAACACAGGGCCAGCGGCCACAGATGCCCATCCAAAAGAGTTCTCGGTGGTAGTCCTGGGTGTGGAAGCATGTGAGGGAAAAAAAGATAATGATAGTACTGGATACTAATCCATATAATGTAATAAAAATCCATTAGTCTATACTGATTTAAATAAATTACTGAATAAATGTAGTAGAATATCCATTGTTGACCACCTCCCTATATTGACTGCTTCCTTAAGTTGACCTATTTTTATTGACCTGACATACACCAGATGTACAGATCAGTACAATAGGTCTAGTTCCTTAGGTTGACCACCTCCATATGTCAACCGGTTTATTATAGTTCCTTAGGTGGTCAACTTACAGGTGCTCTCCTTACAAATGCAGGAGAAAGAGTGGCTCTTCCTTACAGAAGAATTCTAATTAATAATTATAAGAGAAATGAGAAAAATAGGAAATCACCATTAGAATACCAGAATAAAAATTATCAGCTGTGCACAGTGGGAGATGCTCGTAATCCCAGAACTTTGGAAGGCCAGTGCGGAAGCATCACGGACTTTGAGGACAGCCCCCTTCTCTCCTTCTCCGTTGCCATCACTGGCTAATCTGCTCTGTTCTCATCCCATCACATATCATTTCACTCATCCCACAGGACTGTCCTGCAAATTTATAGTTTAGCAAGTGTCTTGGAGATTGCCCAGTGCCTGATGCCTTCTTATTTCAGGAGAAGATACTGAAGGTTATAGAGATTAAATAATGCAACCGAAATCATTCAGCTAGCAAGTAGAGGCTCAAGAGTTCACCACAAAAGGCTTAGGGAAAGAGAGATCTGAGAGTCACTTGTGTTTGGGGGCCTGGGAAACAAAGTGAAAACCTGAACTGAGCAGAGGAATGTTCTCTGGACTCTGTGCTTTGTGCTGAGCTAAACTGAGTTCCAGATCAGACAGAACAGCTGCAACGCAAGGACTTCAAGCACCTCAAGAATTGCAGGCACTCTAGACCGGGAACATGAATGTGACAGGCCAGTAAGTGGCAGCCACCGTAGTATGAAACACATTTTAAAAAATACATTTTCTAAGTACATGAGTACTTAGATGGAAATAGATGGAAAACCTTCAGAACAAAACCGTGACTGACCAACAAACGTCAGCACAACACCAGTGATACCTCTTTGTCCTCATTAGCTAATGAAGCCTGGCAGGTGACAAGAAAGAAACAATGTGACAAGTACAATATCAGAGCCCTTCCAGGGACTTCCAGGAGTAGCTGGGTGGAGAAAGGCGAAGAAGCCCCGCCTCCTGAGTCTACCAGACCCAAGGAGCTGACTCTGAGGCACGGAGTGCATCCAGGATTCCAAACTCCACATTAGGTGTTCCATGCTGGGCCACGTGATTCTTTGTTGCAGGCACTATGCGATATTTAGAGCATCCTTGGCCTCGACCTCCAGATGACAGTACTAATCTCACTCCTAATTGTGACAAAACTAAACATACCTGTAGACATCGCCAAATACTACTAAGGGAGACGGACTCTCCCCTGGTTACAAATCACTGAGGTAGAGAGGACCGACAAAGGGCATTCTCTGCAGATAATACAAATAAAGAACAAAGGGGGAATAATAAGCAACTTAATCACTAGCAGCATGACACCTAGCTAGAAAAAGAAGAGAGAAGAGGCTCCAGGCAGGAGCCACTCACAGAGAATCTTGAATAGTATATTAAGCTGAATTGTTACCATTTGCCTCTCCAGGTCTCCCCTCCCTGCTCTGAGGCTGACTCATGGCTGGCCTCACACAGACTGTCTTGCCCTTTGACCAACGGGAGGCACTAAGAAGAGATTGGAGAGTGGAAGAAGACAGAGTTTGGGAGCTTATTCCCAAGGATCCGTCTGCTGCCTGTGGTTTGGCACAGGCTGGCTGCCCTACTCTTACAGCTCCCGCCCCGTCACATCTTGGCACCAGTTCTCAGTAGGTGCTAGCTACACAGAACCTTCCTTCTACAGACCTAAGGTGGTAAAAACTTCATCCTGCTCCTGGTCCTGCATCACCTCACTGGGCCTTTTTGTTTCTTTTACCCTGTGGAAACCTCTGTAAATAGCTCCTTTTATTAGTTTCTTTTCAGTTACATCTTTTTGAGGTTTGCATTTGTTCACAGCTGGAGAACTAATACAAAGCAAATGCTGTAGGCGTTATCCTCAAGTTGTTAAATGTAGAATTAACAAGGTTAGTTCATCATTTAATACTTTTTCATCTGATAACCGTGGGCAGAATGGATTTCAGAGGCAAAAATAGTTGCTTCAGAAACACCAGTAGAAGAGGAGGATTTAGCAGTAATCCAGGTAAGAAATGGTGATGATCTGATCAAAATAAGAGTAATAGACGCAGAAAACAGATCACAGATTTAAGAAATATTCAGGTGTTAAATTTCTCAGTCTGGGCAATTGATAGCATGTAGATGGCAAGGAAGAAGGGCTCAGGGTGAAGGCTAGATTTCTATCTTAGGGAATGACCCAGTGGGTGATTCTGCTTTAATCAACAGAACAGAAGCTCTGGAGATTCTGAACACGAAAGCAGAACTTAATTCAAATAGAACTCATTCAAAAGAATGAGCCATTTCTTGCATGGTTGACTCTGAGATGTCCGTGGGACCTCCAGGTGCTGATGTTCAGCAGGCTGCTGCATTCACAAATCTGACTCCTGGGAAAGCCTCTGAACTTCCTACGCACATTGCAAACTCCTCAACTACAAGTGGTTGTTGAAATGTTCAGACTGGCATGAAGGAACAGAGGTATTCAAGGAATGGGCTGAGAAAAGGCAGAAGAAAACAGAAGAGGAATGGCCAAAGACGTACAGAGAAAGAAACAAGAGCGTGCTGGGCCCAAGTACCAAGGGAGTAAAGAGTTAGAGGGAAGGGGTTATTTAGACCAGCTGCAGCTGCGCTGCAGTCCCCAATGCTTACAGCCCCTTCCCAGGCACATCTTGGCACTGGTTTTCATTAGGTTCTGGCTATACCATTCCTTCTACATACCCCTAATCTTTTAGCACCAGGGACTGGTTTCATGGAAGACAATTTTTCCATGAATGGGGAGGAAGGGGAGGGATCTGACAAGGGGCAGAGCTCAGGCAGTGATGCCAAACCTGGGAGCAGCTGTAAATACAGATGAAGCCTGCCCACCTGCTCCTCTCCCGCCATGCAGCCCAGTTCCTAATGGCCACAGACTGGTACCAGCCCAAAGTCAGGGTTGGGAGCTGCAGATCCAGACTGTCAGTTACAGAAATATCAAGTCATCAAGGTATATTGTTCCAGGTCCAGTTAAAGGCTAAAATAATTGCTGTTGGCCTTGGTACTCTTCTCGTGGACTTGTTATAGGTATCAACAACATATAAACTGTCCTGCATAGTAACCAGTATGTGGTAGACACCTGCAATTTTTTAGTTTTCACAAGCATTTTAAAAAGTTCACACAACACATAAAGTACTGAATGTTAACTTTAAATATTAATAAGATATATACATAATATATAATAAATATATACATTTTATTATAATGTAAGCTATCCATTTAAATTAGAAAAAGTCAGAACAGTTATCTAGAAAATAAAGACTATTGGTTCAGATGAACAAGTGGCCAGGCTAAGCAACACTTAGTAGGCTACAGACTTCCAGGTAAAGTTGGATCCTACTGAGTTAAACATCAGTATCGGCACCAGCTGAAGCTGAGGGAGCTCCTATCATACAAAAAATGGTGATCATTTGGTGGTAAAGTGTATGCGGCATAGCCAGTTGGAAATTTGTCCAAAGATATAACAGTTCTTATTTTTTAAGACCTTTTAAAACACCATGTATCAAGCAATACCAGTGTTTATAGCCACAGGATTGATAAAATCTGCAACACCTGGAGTGTATTTACCCTTTGATGTAAACTCAGCTGGCACACGTGCTCCTTGGATATGCAGGGTTTCCCATCGGCTTTCCAAGAAGACAGGCAAATGAGCAGATCCCAGGGGCCCAGAGCACCTAAAGGAAAAACATTGAAAAATACATAACTTCTAATCAGATATTTTCTTTTTTTTTCCTTTAGTATTTGACCAGGGCTGGGTTTGAACTTGGCACCTCCGGTATATGCACCGGCGCCCTACTCCTTTGAGCCACAGACACTGCCTATTAATCAGATATTTTAAAGGAACTACTTAATTCTTCAGATTAAAGAATGCAAATATTTAAATTTCAAAACAGTACTAACAGTGATTCTGAACACATGTGAAAGAAAAGGTCAATGTTCAAAGTAACTAAAATTCAACTTCGAATTTAGTGGGTTTAGGCTAAAGTATAAATTATAGTTAGTACTGCATTCTATAAAAAGTGAAATTATCTGAAGATGCATTTTAATATTTCCTTTAAAGATTAAAATTAGAATACTTGGAGTCATTGCTTCTATAAATTTCTAAAGTCTTATTTGCAGATAGGGAAGAAAGAAGGTTGTAAAGTCTTTTAAGAAAGTTGGCTTGGTGTTTGTAGCTCAGTGGCTAGGGCACCAGCCACATACACCAGGGCTGGCAGGTTTGATCCCAGCCCCTGCCTGCCAAACAACAATGAGACCTACAAGAAAAAAATATCAGGGTATTGTGCTGGGTGCCTGTAGTTGAAGCTACTTGGGAGGCTGAGGCAAGAGAATCGCTTAAGCCCAAAGTTTGAGGTTGCTGTGAGCTGTGAAGCTACAGCACTCTACCAAAGGCAGCAGCTTGAGACTCTCTCTCTCAAAAAAAAAAAAAAATATATATATATATATATATAGATAAATAGATAGATAGATAGATATGAAAGTTGTAAAATCAAATAATGATAAGAAGTCAAAAGATAGAATATTTTGTTCTGGGCTTTGCTATCCTCACTACTTTTCATAAATCTGAAAATCAAATAGACTTTTATAAGATTTCTTGGAAAGAAAAAATTGTACTAGGCAGTAAAAATTCAATGAAAATAAAAAAGACAAATTTTGTGAAAAGGATTTTGTAATCTAGTTATAAACAGCAGGGTTGAGTTCAAAATACTGTAGAGCATAACATGAACCAAAGCAAATGATATTTCAGCTCCTTCACCAAGGACAAAGCTCTTTACCAATAAATCATAGTAACTTCCCAAAATAATCTCAGAAAAGTACATTCTTGTATAATATCTTAACATTTTAAAATTACAATTTGTGTGTACGCATGGGTTTATTTTTCCTTATTCTTTTTGGTGCATGTACATATATGTATCAACTTGCCTTTCATATGATTAGTGCTTTAAAAATATTTTTTGAATGAATGAATGACTAACTAGTCCCTGGTAGAATGCTAAACACATTACCTCATGAAGAAACACACACAAACACACAAAACCAGGTGAAGGATCTTTGCAAAGAGAATTATGAAACCCTATGAAAAGAAATAGCAGAAGACATTAACAAATGGAAGACTATACCATACTCTTGGCTGAGAAAAATAAATATTGTCAAAATGTCTATTCTACCCAAAGAAATCTACAGATTCAATGCAATACCCTTTAAAATACCAGCATCATATTTTGAAGAACTAGAAAAAATAGTATTTTGTTTTGTATGAAATAGAATAAACCCCATGTAGCCAAGGCCATTCTTAGTAATAGAAACAAAGCTGGTGTCATCACCACACGAGACTTCAGTACTAGTCCACAGTAATCCACAGTCTCTACTTACCATCTGATCTTTGATAAACCAAATGTAAAGCATACAGTGGGGAAAAGAATCCCTACTCAACAAATGGTGCTGGGAGAACTAGGTAACCACATGTAAAAGACCAAAACTTGACCCACACCTTTCACCACTCAAAATTGACTTGAGATGGATAAAAGATTTAACTCTAAGACACAAATGATAAAAATCTTAGAAGAAAGTGTGCAGAAAACTCTTGATGATGGATTGAGGAAAGATTTTATGACAAAGACTTCAGGCGACATCGCAATAACCACAAAAATTAACAAATAGGACTTACTTGAACTTGAATGTTTAATGTTACTCAGAAATGACATAGAAATATATATCTCAAAAATAACCAGGAAAAAAAAACCTGAGTAACATCTAAAATAGTTGGTATTACTTGAAAAATTTCTCCTTCTTTGGATGGAAATCCTATTTACAAAACAAGCAATTTCTGTACACATGATGGCTTTTGTTGATCAATCCCGAGATACATGTATTTTTGAGTAACTACGCCAGACCTCACCAGTCATCTCTTGCATTACATATAGTGGATTCTAAAAAGGTAGGAACTAACCAATTTCTCCTAACCCCTCTCTTTTCAAATTTCCTGGAAGAATATCTCACTTGAGAAGCACAATGTTTCCAAAGAAAGTCTTTATGAAAAGAATGATGAAAAGGAAGAGGGATCTATGACAATTAGGAATGAAATTTCACTCTCCACCAATCAATTCCTTTTAAATTTGGCAAGCCCTGGGCCATCTGGTCTATTGGTTCTTCTGTGTTTAACTGTCCTCTTGTTAGAAGGCAAATTTGTCTGCCACACAAAGGGATGCAGAGAATTAACTCAAGTTGTTTTCCTAGAGTTGCTGTGTTTGCTTGATGTGTACCAAAATGCTGGAGGGTGGACAACAGGTCAAACAGGCAACAGAGGAAATGAAGCGGGTGGTTTGGGGACAAGGGAAATAGCAGCATCCATGGAATAGCCATCCGGCTTTGGCTTGGAATAGCTACCTTGCTACACACACCCTCACTATGAAAAAAAACTTCAAACTGATTGCTATAGCCAGAACCAAACGCTACCATAAGACGGTTCCAATACTTTATTTTCAATGTGCACCTGGCTTTTTCATCCATAAGCTTTTCATTTGGATTTAAAGAGAAACACAAAGACTGGTTTTATTCTTTATTATTTCTAGTCCAGGAAATAAGAAAAGCTTAGGAGAAACCTCTTGTAATAAGATTCCCAACTAAATATTTTAAGAAGATAAGGATATGCAAAGGGGGAGAGACTTCAAATCATGGACTGCAGGTGTTTGGGTCTTAAAAACAGAACACATTTATATTCCTCAGGGTCTAAGGCATGCCCCTCCTTACTACCCAAGGCACACGCATAATTTCTAGAGTTGTGAGAATGAAATATACATTTAAGTCATAAATGTTTAAAACTGGAGACATGTTTAAATAATGCAAAGGATTTGGTTTATTAAGAATCTCCTATGAACAGAATATTGTACTGGACAGATGAAAGTAAATAAGGAAAAACGGCAGACGGTCCCTGCCCTCAGCAATCTAGCACAACACATTACAAAGAAATTAGGATAACTCACAAAGCATTACAGAGATTCTTGGCATGCAGATGGGTGACCCTTCATCACTCAGATATATCCTTAATGTTTTAAATTAAAATTTAATAATTCAAAAATACTCTATAGCCCACAGATTTCCTCTTAAAATGCAGTAAAATATAACTGAAATTGGATCTCTTCATATACTTCTTTTCTAATTCTTGCTACCATGGTCTGAAAATACCTATTGTTTTCACTCAAACATCCGATTATTACCGTCATTATTGGCTTCACGTTCCAAACGTCTATATATTTGGTAGACTTTTTCACTTGTTCTTCAGTTCTATCTCCCACATTAGAAGTCAACTCTCTCCCCTGCCTCCTGAGACCCCAGGGTTTTTTTGTTGTTGTTGTTTGGGGTTTTTTTTTAAAGCTTTGTTTCAAAAGTGGTACTGGGTATTCAAACTTGGTTAATGAAACAGTAAAGCCACAGTAAAACATAGAAACTGGGCAGATAACAGAGCACTTTGACGAAGTAAATCACAGTTAGAAGTTAGCCTTAGAGCATCTGGGATACAGATTCGTACCTCAGCAAGATTTCAAATGACACTGTATTACGGGGTTTGGGGCCACATTTTGCAGCTGAAAGCATCCACATTTGGCAGGCAGATGCCCACGGGCTACAGCAGAGACTGCAGACTGGAGGCAGCACAGCCAAGTCAAGCCATCAGGTGGGGGGTTTGGGCCTGCACAGTGTTTGTTTTGTTTTTGTTTTAATATTGACTATTTGCTATGATGCAAATGTCAGCACCATTCACACAAACAGCCACATTTCAGACTTCATTTGAAATCGCTGAAGCTCTGTTTGGAGCCACTTCCCACCATGTTCTCCAGTTTGCCCTGGGCCCCCACTCCCAACCTGGCCCAGACCCTGCCTGGGCTCTGCCTCTGGTACGAGCAAGTATCGCAGACCTGGTGTTAAACACTGGTGTGCTAGGTTTCCATGAGTGGTCATTTGGAAAACTCACGTATCATGTTGTAGCTTCTAAATGCATTAGACTTGTTCATTGAATAAATTGGTTTTGTTAGATGACTTCAGGCAAATTGGTATTTGGTCAGTTGGTCCTAGAGGGATGTCTGAACGTATCCTTTGATGTTTACATTTACCATCCTTTTCTGTGAGGTTGGAGAAGGTCACTTTAACTCCAAGGACATTTTATCGGTTATGTTGAAGTTGGCAAAGGCTGAAGCAGAGCCTAGTCTCTGGAGCAATAGTTCTCAACCTTCCTCATATCACAAACTTTAATACAGTCGAAAGGGGTCTTGACCCACAGGTTGAGAACTGCTGCTCTAGAGTTTCTTTCTTTATGAGCCCAGAAAAATCAAGAGTGGTCTGTGCTCACCCCTTCTTATGACCCTTCTTTTCAGCTCTAGTGTTAGCACGGCCCAGGTTTTGCTCCTAGGAGCACCTGTCCTCATCTCCGTCTCATTCTCACTGTCTCTTTGGACATGATTTTCCATATAGGCTATCTCAAGGCTATTGCCAAAGTTGTAAATGGCCTAGGATACTTTCTTTCTAAGCATTTCTTTTAGTCTTTCTTTAAGTGTTTCTTCTGCCTTCAGAAGGTTGTTAGAGTTATAAGAGCTGAAAACTCAGATTCGTATTTAGGAAAAAAACAAAGTAGATGCTGACCAATTTGGATGGTGGCTTCTGAGTTCCCCTAGCCTGGGGACAAGAATAACTGTGAGTCAGTATTGCTCTTTAGAATACTGCACGAGGATTTACAGGCCAAAGTAGCTAACAAATTAGAAGTAGAAATAATAATAAGAATGATATGAACAACTAATAAGCCTTGAGCACTTACAATGTGCCAAGTATTATTCCAAATATTTGTACTAAGTATTAAGTCATTTATTCCATAGAATATCCCACTGGACATGACTTTTTTTTTTTTTTTTTTTTTTAGAACCACAGAAAGATTCAATAACCTGCCCAAGGTCACCCTTCCATATAGCATTGGAAAGGGAATTGGAATACAGGAGGTCTAACTTTACAAACCATAGTCTTCAACATTACATCATTCCTCCCCTCCAAAAAAATAGGGAGGCAAGAAAGACACTTAGCTATTGATGCCTTCCATGTCTGAATGTCTGCAGTACTTCCAACAATGCTGTGGGGTAGAAACAATTATTACACATACTTCACACATGGGAAAACTGAGACACAGAGAGGAATTAGCTAATTCTGGCTCTTTTCCGGTTACCGTCTGCTGCATCTATTCAGGTGCCCTAGACCCCCACCCGGCAATAGCACCTGCTGCCTCTTCACAGCACCACTGGTAATTGACGGAGTCAGTGAAATCTTCACGTGTAACAGGAGCCAGTACCCACCACACACGGACTCAGGACCATACATATCAACTTGGCCTCCACCTATTTTTGGAAAGAAATCTTTCAAATTCCTTAGGCTTTCTTTATGATTAAAATTATTTCTTTCCCTATCACAGAGAAACCAGAGCTCCCTGACTGGTCTGGCCAAGGTCTTCAACTGAGAGGTCAAAGGGCATAGTTCTAGGGAAAACAGGATGTGAATGTTCCGTTCCCTGTCTCAGAATTACAAAAATACGAAACCTCTACAGGCACTTCTCCAAAAACCACAAAACCAAACTGTTGATAACACCCATCGCTATCATGCCTGCCTAGTGTTATCTCTGGAAAAGAGAAAGTACTCGGAGACAATTTTGGAAGGACATGTCAGGGTCAGGGTCCAGATTTGCTCATTCAGATATAAAATGGCACTACTGCACTTTTGAACATTGTCCCGAGTATTCTAAGAAACCAGCTAACACATCAGTGCTAAAAGTTAAGAACTGTTTCTAAAGGTTTTCGTTTTATTTGTTTTTAAATCAAGCATCTGCCTAAGGAGTGGGGATGCCTTGAGAGCATTTCCAGTCCCTGATAGGCAGGTTGCCATGCAAAGCAAACAATCGTTTCCTGCCTCGCAAATGACCTCCCTCGTTGATAACATCTGCAGGATCCATAATTTAATCCAGAGAACAACAGGGAACTCTGCGATAGCGTCATTCATCTTAGTATCAAATGTTGTTTATTGGTAAGAACCGACAACTTCAGGGTTTTGGCACACTGTATAAAAAATCTAAAAATAGATTTGTTTTATTCTTCTCCATAGCACTTACCATCGTCTGACAGATGACATTTTTCTGCCTATTCGTTTTTTATCTGTCTCCCCCTGCTTAAATGTGAGCTCCATGGGACAGGGACTGTGTCTCTTTTGTTAACAGCTATAGTCTTAGTACTTAACCAAGTACTAAGTTAGTACTAAGTACTAACTTAACTTAGTACTGGATAAGATGTAGGTATTTGTCATACATTGTTAAGTGCATAAGTGATTGAATAACTGCATGTATGTGGCAGACCAATAATTAGAACTTAATCAAATGCAGTATTTTGAGATGCTGTTGTAAAAATTAAAAATGGAAGAATAGTGAGAAAAACATTAGCATTTAAAAAGACATTAACATATTACCTGGATGGAGTTGTAATACATCCTTCTTGAGTAAAACACCTCACGAATGGAAAAAAAACAAAACCAATGTACTTAATACTTACATGAAACAATATATCGACAGCTATACACCCACAGGAAAGATGAAATTCAAATACAGTGTAGCAAGGGGGAGTGGAGGGGGAGGAGGGAGAGCCATTGTCAGGAGGAGGGAGGCATTTGGAAGGCTCTGACCAATGTGCACAGTGTGAGGGTGTTCAGCACGCCCTGAGTGAAGGGCTCACCTACAACTTGAACTTATTTTATAATTGAAAACAATGTAACCTAAAAATTCACACCCTCATATTAATTTGAAATTTTTTAAAAAGGACATAAACATATATTTTGGTTCTCAGCTGATAAGGACAGTGAAGGAGAAGTGAACATAAGGAAAAGAAAGTTCACCATTTCTTGCACTTAAAGCAATTATAAAAACAGATAGGAAATTCCAAGGACTTTACACGCTGGGAACTTTTCTATAAACACACACTAGATGGAAGAACAGATTTTAAAGTACGGTTTTGAAGATAAGCTTGTCCAAGAACTTCTGGAATGCAAAGCAACCAAAGCCAAGCCTCACTTACTGATTCACAGTATTAGATATCAATTCCATAAGGAAGAAAGCATGATGGCTTTCTAAATTTCTTTCTGTTAGGGTGAAGTTCTGGAGATGTTTGTTTAATAATTCATAATATTCCTTTATAATAATGAGGATATTTCATAAGCACACTGTTCCATCTGTATGACCTTTCTTTCCACAACTAAATTATAAAGTTCCTATTGAAAAACAGTCTTACTCTTTCCATGTCCCTCCCTCACCGGGATGAGTACACAGTATTATATTCACGAGTCTATTAAGTTACTGATGATAAACTAGGGTCTACTCTTGATCTCATGACAAGTTTTTTTGGATAGACGTTACCCATTGTGAACACCTCCGTCTTTTCCTAAATAGGCATTTGTCCATCTAAATAATTTTCCTAAGTTGCCTTAGTCAGTCTCTTACTATGTCATCCCAATGTGACACATCTATAGAACAGGACCATGGCATCCACACTGAAGCTTATTCGTGGCTATTCATTAAGGACAAGAAACATTTGCCTTAATTTCTCACCCGGATCAGAGTAGACACTCAGATATTTATTGGCTTAACGATTTTAATTTTCAGAATTTACCTTAAGAAAAATCGTGTGTATGCAAACTTGAGATCCTCAATGAATTATACAGTACAGCTCAAAATCTAATAGAATCTGCATCTTTACCCCCAAGAGCCTGATCACGGGTGCTGGCTTGTTAGCCTTCTTTAAGAGCTGATGATGAGCCTCTTTGCTGACTTGCTCTGGCCATGGAGACCCATTTGCTGTCTGCAGTGAAGGCATTTTGCTCCTACTCTGTAAACTACCTTTCTTTTGCTCAATAAACTTTGTTCCATGCTTTTCTTAAAAAAACAAGAGGAGCTGATGATGAAAATTATGTTTCACAATAGGGAAATTCTAAAGCCTTCTCTCCCTTAGAGAGAGGTCTAGATCCACACTAGAGATCAAGCTTTCCTGTCTAATACCCACCCTCATTCTAAACCCCTTCTGCTCCATAAGAGGTTGGGAAGATAAATGGATCATTTTTGTAATGAGTTTTAAGCTCCTGAAATTCTCATCTACTCATGAGTTCCAGAAAGTAATATCACCCTTAAATTTTGCAAAATAGATAATTATCACTCTGAAGAAATTTGCCGTTAAGAAGAGCATGAAAGAAAATAGATGAATTTACTCCTGTAAAATAAACTCTTTAAGAAATGTTTACTTAAGAAGGGCTGTTAAAGTTCCCTCCTGGGTTTTTTAAAATGAATTTTAAAAAGATTTTCATGCTATTTGTGCAATCTTCTTTTGAAATATAATTGATTGTATACATGTGTGGGTAGGTATGTTTAAACTTTCACTGCTTTCAAGACTATTGTCTGCCTGGAAGAAAACTCTCATTACTGCATTTTAACAAATTTCTGAATGTCTGAAATGCTCACCCGCATAAAAGAACTTAAAACAAATTGACATTGCAATAATTTAAAAATCAGAATACGCCTTGTACCGGATGTTGGTTTCTAACACCATTCTCCAGTAAAAGGAGCTAGGTCTTGGGAGAAATGACTGATTCAACAGCTGAAGCAAAATATATACAAGAAGAATATAGAATTTCATGGTGCCAGGACATAAGAAAGGTCTCAAACACAAACAAACAAGCAAGCAAAGGAAAGGAATGATGGGGGGAAGGTCAAAGACAGCAGAGCCAAGGTCAAGGCTAGAATCATCTGGGCCACAAAATAAGTAAAGTAACATTGAGTTATAACCCAAAGTATAAAATAGATATTCAGGAGTCCAGGATAACACAGACCAATGACTGAATAAGTCAATAAATGGGGAGTCGAGGATGATGCAGACCAATGACTGAGTAAGTTAATAAATGGGGAGTCCAGGATGACGCAGATCAATGGTGAATAAGTCAATAAATGGGGAGTCCAGGGTGATGCAGATCAATGACTGAATAGGTCAATAAATGGGGAGTCCAGGATGATGCAGATCAATGACTGAATAGGTCAATAAATGGGGAGTCCAGGATGATGCAGATCAATGACTGAATAGGTCAATAAATGGGGAGTCCAGGATGATGCAGACCAATGGTGAATAAGTCAATAAATGGGGAGTCCAGGATGATGCAGACCAATGACTGAACAAGTCAATAAATGGGGGTTCATAGACAAATCCTCCTGAAGAAAAATTCCAACTAAGTTATGTAGCTGCTGGGCCTTTAAGAAGGTAGAACATGACTTTCTACTCCAAAAATGTGAACTGTGACCATGACACCTTTCCAAAGAGTCCAGTACAGGAAGAGAGAATAAAATAGTAACTGTACGGTGGGGAAAAACCCTGACAGAGGTGACCTCAGTGAGCAAAGCCCTGCGTCACGTTGCTGGTGCCCGCTCTGCCTGTGCTGTGACGGGAATGAGGCTTCATCTCTGGGGCCGTATTCAACTCTAGTTCAGTCATGAGGAAAACATCCAGCAAATTCTCACTGTGGGACATCAGCCCACCAGTTCTCAAAACTGTGAAGGTCATCAAAAATAAGGAAATTTTGAGAAACTGTCACAGCTGAAAGGCGCCTAAGGAAACATCATGACTAAATGTAATATGGCATTCTGTGTGGGGTCTGGAAACAAAGCTATTAGCAAAAAAAAAAAAAAAATATGCAGTAGGGACTTTAGCTTTCAACAAGTCTGAAGAAACAAATTCTTCTGACAAAGTAAGATAGTGGTTGTTATGTGGTTGCAGCTGGACATCAAACTCTCCTGTCCTAGTTACCCCAGTTACCTGCAGGCAGGCCCTGTGATGAGGGAGGTTGTGTAGGTTTGTTCTTAAGTTGAATTTGTGTGTAAGTTGTAACAGGTGCATTTACCTATTGCCTGTAGGAGCCTCTGTTTGTAAGTGCAAGTTGTACATAAGTCAATGTTTGTGACTCCAGGACTTCCTGTATCTCACCAAAATGTTCTATGCTAAGAACGGTGTCCACAAACCAACCAGCCCTGCAGTACAGAAAAGGGGAAATAATTATAGCTTAGGTGGGGACGCACTCCTCCAGATAAAAGTTCCAGTTTTTTTTTTTTTTTAATAGAGGACTGAAAAATAGATCAAGTTTGGAGTTCCAGGTTCCTTGTCTTATTATTATTACTCTTTCCTTCTAATTTCCTCTCCTTTGGAATTTTTATTTGTCTATCGTTTGAGCTGTTGCTTCTCTTTCATCGACACCCACATTCAGATTTCTTTTTTTTTTATTAATTGATAGCTGTATACATTAATGCAAACATGGGGTACATTGTCCTGTTTTCATATACAATTTGAAATACTTTCATCAAGCTGGTTAACATAAATTTCATGTCATTTGCTTAGTCATTGTATCAAAACATTTATATTCTAGTTCCACAAGTAAACTAGAAGGGACATTTCTTAAACTGATAGAGGCCATCTACCATATTGGTAGATATTGGATGGAGTTAACTCCATCGCATTGGATGGAGTTAAATTGAAATCATTTCCCCTCAGATCAGGAACCAAGCAAGGTTGCCCATTGTCTCCACTGCTCTTTAACATTGTAATGGAAGCTTTAGGAGTTAATGTCTTCGTTTTAGAAGTTAATTTCTTCCGCACTTAGGGAAGAAAAAGTGATCAAGTGTATCCATATAGGGTCAGAAGAGATCAAACTTTCACTCTTTGCAGATGATATGATTGTATATTTGGAAAACACCAAGGATTCTACTGCAAAACTCTTAGAAGTGATCAAGGAATACAGCAGCATCTCAGGCTACAAAATAAACACTAATAAATCAGTAGCCTTTATATATACCAACAATAGTCAAGCTGAAAAAACAGTCAGGGACTCTATTCCATTCACAGTAGTGCCAAAGATGAAATATTTGGGAGTTTACCTAATAAATGATGTGAAGATCTCTATAAAAAGAACTATGAAACTCTAAGAACAGAAATAGCTGAAAATGTTAACAAATGGAAAAACATATCATGCTCATGACTGGGAAGAATCAACATTGTTAAAATGTCCATACCACCCAAAGTAATATATAATTTTAATGTAATCCCTATTAAAACCCCACTGTCATACTTTAAATATCTTGAAAAAATAATACTTTGTTTTATATGGAATCAGAAAAATCCTTTAATAGCAAAGACATTACTCAGAAATAAAAACAAAGTAGGAGGAATCATGCTACCAGACCTTAGACTATACTATAAATTGATAGTGATGAAAACAGCGCAGTAGTGGCAGAAAAACAGAGAGATAGATGTGTGGAACAGAATAGAGAACCAAGACATGAACCCAGCTACTTACCATTATATGATCTTTGACAAGCCAATTAAAAACATTGAGTGGGGAAAAGATTCCCTGTTTATCAAATGGTGCTGGACGAACTGGCTGGCGACCTGCAGAAAACTGAAACTGGACCCACACCTT